>SJYX01016579.1:12290-48651 GCA_006410675.1 Oreotragus oreotragus | reverse complement strand
TTTTTTCTGGGTTTTTTTTTTTTTTTTTTTTTTTTTTGCTTTCAACAATATTGAAGAAAGAACCCGCTTAATTTGTCAGGTTATAAATCATTAGAAAGAATTCTTGATGATACACCACAATGTGAATTTTGAAAAATAAGTAAGAAGGAGTTGTTTAAGTTATAGTCCTAAAACAAAATTTCTTCCAATTCCATGTCCGTGAAGAAAGTTTTTCTGTATCTTCATCTATAGAAGTGAAAAATAGGATCAAGGAAATGTAAATCAAAACATGAGATATTGCCTCACATCTATTAGAAGGGCTTTATCAAAAGAGACAAGAAATAACAAGTGCAATGAGTAATATCCATACACAGATACACAAAATAAGGAAAATGTACCATCACTTTATCAAGAAATACTTCTCCAATAAAATATAATCATAATTTTAATAATTATTTATCAACATTTATATGAGTTATGTTTTGCCCCATTTTTAATAGTCATAGAGGCTACAAAACAATTTCTTTCAATGTGTATACATGTCTTCTTGGAAAGAAGTATGATAGGTGATAAAATTCAATGAAGAAAATAAGATGGAAATGCAAGTTTCAAGAAAACAAAGAATGAGAAGACAAAACTTCTGGTTTTTAAAGAGGAGCTTATTTTAAAATGTATTTTAAAATGCATATTTTGAGTATTTCAGGTTCATTGGCTACATTTAAAGGAGGAATATAAGTTTTATTTTAAATTATCAATATTAAATTTTAAATTTTATGATGAAAAAATTGAAGATGACTACTTAAATATGTGTGAGGTTTTCAAAATTATTTCAGAGGGTGTCTAAGCCACATAAACCTTTTTGAGAAATAGATGGTGTATAAAGTCAAAAATAAGTAAACATAGGAGATCTCACTACACATAAGTAGAGCCCTCAGGTAAGAAGAGGTGTGTGTGCCTGCAGGTACTGCGAGGAGTGCCGTTCATGCATGCACGATCAGTCATTCAGCCACGTCCAACTCTGCGACCCCATGGGCTGTAGTCTGCCAGGCTCCTCTGTCTGTGGGATTTCCCAGTCAGGAATATTGGAGTGGGTTGCCATTTCCTACTCTAGGGGATCTTCCCGACCCAGGGATCGAACCCTGTCTCCTGCTTAGCAAGCAGATTTGTAACCACTGTGCCACCTGGGAAGCCTCTTGCCTTTTGTAGCAGGCTGCATGTTCATTGTTCTGGGGATTCTTTATTACTATTATTATTATTTTTTTGAGGATTACAATTCTGAAAATTTATTAGGTTTTTTTTTTTTTTGTCCATTAGGGAAGCTACATGCAAAAGATACAACATACAGAATATCTTTAAATAACACAACTCCCAGACAGGGGCAGGATGATATTTGGGGGAGGGGCATTTTGTCTTTGCTTTTCTATGTTTTTTTAATTTTTTAATTTTTTTTTTTTGTTCCTCTGGATGGAATTTCTGAGATGGGCATTCTGGGGATTCTTAATTAAGATTCATCCCTTCCAATCTCTGGAGGGCTATGCTTTTGAAAAGAGTACTAGAGATTGCCATTGTGTTATATTACTAAAGAAGTTCACAAATTTCCATGAATTTCCACCCAAGGTAACATTCCAATTTTTCTTAAAATAATAACCAGCTAGCTTTTATAAAACGTCTATTATTTTCCAGACTGGTAGTTCTCCTGAGAAATTGTTATAAATGCAAATTCTCATACCCTAAAACTATGGAATCAGAAACTCTGGGCATGGAGCCCAGCAAACCTGGTAATTGAGAGTCATATCAAAGAATATAGTACTTACAAAACATGGGGAAGGGGGCCTGGAACACAATAGGCATTTAATAAAAACTAGCTGCTATTACTTGTTCAATCAATGGATCATTCTAGCTCCTTGAAAGAAGTTTTCTAGTTAAGAGATCCTTGGAAGAAATAGTTCTCTGTGTCAATTATTCATAGGATAAAATGACTTATTTAAAATCAAACTCATTTGTCTTCTACACAAATTCAGATTTGTTCTTCCAACTTCCCTATTTCTATCAATGGCAAAAATGCATACATAAATCTCTGAGGCTTTCAGCCAGAAACGTCTGTACTTAAAGATCACAGTGGGTGCTCTCTGGCGCCCATAAACCTGGACGTATTTCTTAAACCAGCTGCTTCAGGATGTGAAATTCTCACCATCAAAGTACTGAGAAATTGTGTCCACAAGTATTGTGTTAAAAATTGATGTGTATTTCCTGAAGAAGACATGTATCAATGCAAAAGCCAATCAAGAAAGAGTAACCAGAATTTGCCTGGCAGAGCCCTCAGCGTCTTGTGTTATTGCTGCTGCTGACGATGACAGTGATGGTGACAGGAGTGTTCTTTTTAAAAAAATAATTACATTTGTTTATTTACGGCTGTGCTGGGTCTTCGTTGCTGTGTGGGCTCTCTCTAACTGCAGCGGCCGGGCTACTCTCCAGCTGCAAGCTTCTCATTTTGGTGGCTTCTCTTGTTGCCACGCTCCATGCACGATAGTTGTGCCTGGGCTTCACTGCCCCACGGCCTGTGGGGTCTTCCCGGACCAGGGATGGAACCTGCGTCTCCTGCGTTGGCAGGCGGACTCTTCACCACTGAGACACCAGGGGAGCCCAGGAATGTTCTTCTGGAAGAGGGAATGAGCAAGGTCTCAGGCACCTGGAACAAGAAGTCGGCTGCATGTCACTTACAGAGTTAGAGCACGTCTGGGAAGTGTGTTTCACGGGACATGAGTCAGGGAGACCCAGAAACTTGCCTGAGTTCAGAGCCCAGGGAGCCGCCGGCTTCGCTCCCAGGTCAGGTCTCCACGCACACCGGAAAGGCCACCCACTTTGCCGTGGCCCTAGGAAGTGCGCCTGCCTCACCACTGGACCTGTCTTAGGTCCAGTCAACTAGTCAGATCACCCATTTTCCCCTGGGATTCCTCTCCATGCCCGTAGCCCTCCCTCAGTTCCAGAATCTACTACAGGGATTCTTCCTCGAATCCCAAGCAGCACCTATACTTTTGCACATTTTGTAAAACACTGTTTTCATCAGTTTACAATTTTTAGGGTTTTTTTGTTTTGCTTTTTCTTAACATTATTTTAGCGCAAGAGGTAGTTTAACTCCTGTGGCTCCAAGAATCACTCAGGTACCACGCTGAATGCAGATTCCTAGGCCCTGTGTCCTCTGGTTCTGGTTTAGTTGATCTGGGTTGGGGTTCATGGGTCGAATGTTGATCATCTCCACCCAGGTGCTAGTGACCAGGTTTCCCTACCAAAAAGCACATTGTCAGGACCACATCCACACTCAAGTGTGTCATTCAAGGTACTTTACCTTACCTGTCCCACCCTTGTGAAAGAAAGAGTCAATGTTGGTTGATCTTTGTCTGTATGTAATATGAACTGAGAAAATGAGCGTTATGTGTATATTTTGGAGCATACTATGTTGAGCACAGAGAACTAAACTAAATCAAAATATCCAGAAGCACATGTATCTCAAAAGCAATTTTCTCCCTTGGAGGTCCTGCAAACAAGAAACTAGAATGAGGAAAGAAGACAGTACCAAAGTGTGGCCCCTGAAATATAAGCCAGTCCTCCACATAGAGGACCATGATTTTGCAATGAGACCTGGATTTGGAGGTGAGCACTATCTTCACAAAACTCCTGTGTTACCATCCATTGCATTGTCAAAACTGAGTTGAAAATTTGAAGCCAATAAGACCAAAAGACAACACCATCAGTTTAACAAAGAAAAAGAAACAAAAACCTTTTATAATGATCTTCTCTTGAATAAGAGCAATTGATAATTTATGCAGTTTAAATTAACCAAAATGACCCATTGTTTACTATATACATTATCATAAAAAGTGTGTTCAATAAATAATGTGTTCAATAATAGTGAATGTATATATCTTGCCCATACAGCAACATATTGTTTTAATTAAAATCTATTGAGTTATATGATGGTATTCATAAAATCTTGTGAAACATGCTTATGAGCTGGAATGCCTGACTTTTGTTGAAGAACTAGTCTGCCAAATGCCATTGACTCCCTGTGAACCACCTCTGCTGAGGGTTTTTCTTTTAACTGCACCTAGCAATAAAAATTGATTGAAATGTTGGAGTGCCAGGCACTGTGCTAAGCCCTTTAATGCACTGTCTCATTCCACGTTTGCAGTGACCCTATGAAGTAGGTGTTACAACCCTAATATTACAATGTGGAAATTAGAGCTTAGAGAAATTAAGAAATGTTCTCAAGGCCATGAAAAAGGTAATGTGGTGGAACCAAGATGCAATGACTGGTAAGGAGAACAGAAGCAAACCACAGTAGGAGGATCTATGACTTGGAAAAAAGCCTTTCCTCCTGTCAGATTATTTCATGTGCATATAGTTGCATCTCTGGGGGTACCAAGCTTTTCAGAGATACACAGGGTGTGGTAAAATCACCCAGTTAAGCTGTACTCTCCACCTTAGAGCTAAATGCATCCTGACTCTCCCGCTCCTGACGTAAGGTCTCCCACACCCACAATTTCCTGAACTGACAACTTTTCCTGCGAGAGATATGGAGGCAAGAGAAGTAGACTAGGTATCACTTTTTGATAGTTAGCACTTCAAGTACTTGGCCTGGGTGGGAAACCCTGATTCTCATCATATTGTGGTTATGAGAGAGGGGAGCACAACACCCGGGTAGGTACCACAAAAAGCTAACGTGCTAACTGGTAACATTTAAATGTACATCAGGTAACTCTCACGTTAAGGATTGTTTAGGTTTTGTTCTTTAATTTTCTGGAATCCATTGGGTTGCAATTCTGAGGGTCTGGTTGTGATTTTATTAGGGGGAGTGTGTGTGCTTAATTGCTCAGTCGTGTCCAACTCTTTGTGACCCCATGGACTGTGGCCTGCCAGGCTCCTCTGTCCATCCAGGGAAGAATACTCAAGTGGGTTGCCACGTCTTCCTCCAGGGGATCTTCTCAACCCAGGGATCAAACCCAGGTCTCCTACACTGTAGGCAGATTCTTTACTGTCTGAGCCACCAGGGAAAGGGAAGTCACTCAGATGTGTCCGACTCTTTGCAACCCCATGGACCGCAGCCTGCCAGGCTCCTCTGTCCATGGGATTTTCCAGGCAAGAGTACTGGAGTGGGGTGCCATCACCTTCTCCGATTAAGTTCTACATAGTACTAAGTTCCATGTAGTGAAAGTGAAAGTGAAGTTGCTCAGTCGTGTCCAACTCTTTGCGATCCCATGGACTGTAGTCTACCAGGGTTCTCTGTCTGTGGGGTTTTCCAGGCAAGAGTACTGGAGTGGGTGCCATTGTCTTCTCCATGAGCCACCAGAGAAGGCCTTTATTAGGCTGATGATGCAAGTTTCAGCAGGCATCAGAGTCCCCTGGGGGCTCCTTAGCACCCAGATCACTGGGCCTCACCCACAGAGGTTTTGATTCAGTAGATTTGAGTAGAGTCACCAATTCTCATGTCTTATTCATTTCCTAGTGATGTTGATTCTGCCGGTCTGATAATCACATTTAAATAAAAAGCCTCTTGAAGAAAGTGAAAGAGGAGAGTGAAAAAGTTGGCTTAAAGCTCAACATTCAGAAAACGAAGATCATGGCATCTGGTCCCATCACTTTATGGCAAATAGATGCGGAAACAGTGGAAACAGTGTCAGACTTTATTTTGGGGGGCTCCAAAATCACTGCAGATGGTGATTGCAGCCATGAATTAAAAGACACTTACTCCTTGGAAGGAAAGTTATGACCAACTTAGATAGCATATTGAAAAGCAGAGACATTACTTTGCCAACAAAGGTCCGTCTAGTCAAGGCTATGGTTTTTCCAGTGGTCATGTATGGATGTGAGAGTTGGACTGTGAAGAAAGCTGAGTGCTGAAGAATTGAACTGTGATGTTGGAGAAGACTCTTGAAAGTCCCTTGGACTGCAAGGAGATCCAACCAGTCCATCCTAAAGGAAATCAGTCCTGGGTGTTCATTGGAAGGACTGATGCTGAAGCTGAAACTCCAATACTTTGGCCACCTCATGTGAAGAGTTGACTCACTGGAAAAGACCCTGATGCTGGGAGGGATTGGGGACAGGAGGAGAAGGGGACGACAGAGGATGAGATGGCTGGATGACATCACCGACTCGATAGACACGAGTTTGAGTGAACGTCAGGAGTTGGTGATGGACATGGAGGCCTGGCATGCTGCGATTCATGGGGTCGCAAAGAGTTGGACACGACTGAGCGACTGAGCTGAACTGAACTGATATTTTGCTTTTCAGGAGCATTTCTCACATTTATTGAGCCTAATTTAAGATTTTTAGAAGACTCAAAATCAGTCAGGTTCAAAGATGTATGATTTTTCTTTTACTATCTATATCTGTTTTTTTAATTTCTTTTTTTTTTTTTAACATCACTACTCAGATGTGTCATCCTTACTACAATTCTCCTGAAGATGTACTCTTAACTGCCATTCCCAATAGACAGTTTATTTCCCCCAACACAATTTGCCCAAAGTTTGGATAATATACTCTGCAACTGTTAGGCAGGTATTCTGGACCTTGGTCTCAACAATTCTAAAGAGTGTCTAAAATTTTTCCCCTCCCACAATTTAGCTGGGGAACTTGTTTGAATTTAAACTTGACCGGCTGTGGGTACTTGGAGCCATTAGGGGGCTCCAGACGCACAGGAATAGCTTGGAACTGGCCTCTCTGGAGTAGTGATTAGCAGCCCAAAATGATGTATTCCCTTCTATACGAATTCAAAAAGCTGCCCTAATTCCTGTTAGGTTAGGTTTGTCAATTTAATGAATTCCTATCCTAGAGGAAAGGGTTTTATGGGTTTATTTTAGACCACTGAAAGCCAGAGAGATTAAGAGAAAAATTGATGCCCTTGAATTTGGACCTTGAAACAAGCACTCTACACTTTGTAACTCAAAGTGTTCCAAGGACCAGCTGCAGAGTCGCTTGGGAATTAGTTAGAAATGCAGAAGATCAGGCCCCATCCCAGGCTTTCTGAATAAAAATCTGCATTTTAACAAGATCCCCAGGTGATTCAACTACACTTTACAATTTGAGAAGCACCGTCATAAATTACCAAGAGCCAGCCCAAAGCTTTTATCTTAAAACATTTATGCCTTCTTTCTCTCTCCTCTGTATCACTCCCATCCCCCAGAAAAACATAATATTGATCTTAAATTTCCACTTCTCTTGATCTGTTAGGGATACGTGTTTAGAATTTTTAAAACAATTTTTTTTCCTGAGGCTACTTTGTGGGGTCATTAACAATGCAATGGAAATGTACTGCTTAGTGGCAGGTGGCAAATCATCCCATGATTAAGAAATTTTTCTGACAGTCATGGACTGGGGCTAAATGGTATCCAAGTGGCTTGTGTATTCAGTCAGTTCAGGCAGAAAAAATCCATAAATTCAGTCAAAAGTGTCAGTCTGGTAGCTCTGTGAAATATAGTCCTTAACCTTCTCTTGTCTTGGTTAGAACAGCTTTTTATACCGGTTGCCCATTCTCCGTTCTCTCAAGCCTGCTTTCCTGGGAAACTCAAGCTGCAGGATATAAAAGACAGGCTTAAATTCATCTTCTCTTTCTTTATACTTGTCCATAACACAACACACACACATTCTTCTTTCCTCTTGAGCTAAATGTAACTTCAGCACTTCTCCTGCCTTAATGTTTTCCTAATTAGCTTTAACATTAAAACCAGCTGCTACTGCAGTGTTTTTTACTTTTACAAAGCATTAGAAGATTAATTGACTCATTATGTGGAAACAGGAGGATATAAATTTAAGGGAGCCTTTTGTTTAACTTGGGTTATAAATTGCAGCTCATTTTCTTTATTTATGCTTTCCCTACGCTTTACATCTCCCATAACTAAGGGCTTTTTTTTGTTTTAGTTGTATAGATGATGATTTCTTTGTTTCTTTAAAGTGAAATCAATTCAACACCTAGATACTGGCTACTGAGTTAAAACAAAAGCTGAAGTTGTAAAAGCCACTCGTGTAGGCTTTGCTTGTCAAACAGGAGGACCAGATTGGGAGCCAGGGGGAACTGGCTGTATTCCTGCATTAACCAGCTCTAGCTTTCAGGCAAGGTCTTCAACCTTGCTGAGCATGAGTTCCCTCATATGTCAAATGGAGCTAAATTGGTTCTACCTAGCTAACTAACACAGAGAAGGCAATGGCACCCCACTCCAGTACTCCTGCCTGGAAAATCCCATGGACGGAGGAGCCTGGTAGGCTACAATCCATGGGGTAGCTGAGGGTCGGACACGGCTGAGCGACTTCACTTTCACTTTTCACTTTCATGCATTGGAGAAGGAAATGGCAACCCACTCCAGTGTTCTTGCCTGGAGAATCCCAGGGACGGGGGAGCCTGGTGGGCTGCTGTCTATNGGTAGGCTACAGTCCATGGGATAGCTGAGGGTCGGACACGACTGAGCGACTTCACTTTCACTTTTCACTTTCATGCATTGGAGAAGGAAATGGCAACCCACTCCAGTGTTCTTGCCTGGAGAATCCCAGGGACGGGGGAGCCTGGTGGGCTGCCGTCTATGGGGTCGCACAGAGTCGGACGTGACTGAAGCGACTTAGCAGCAGCAGCAACACCTAACTAACAAAGTGGCTATAATGATAACATGATATATATCAAGTATTTTAAATGTACTACACAAATAAGATGAATAACTTTTATTTAGATCCCCTTATTCCAGCATGCATAAAAGATTGATGATTGTTATATGTATAATATAGTATAATATACATGGCAGTATAAATGTCTGTGCTACTACCTAGTTAGTGATCCTGGGAAATCAACACCTAAATTTAACACCTAATAGTTATTTAATTTTTACTATATTCTAAATGCTTTATATAGAGAATTAATAAGAGCATTTATGAAACTGATATTATTCATGTTCTCTGTATCACACATTACTATGTACTGAATAAGTTGGTTAAGACATTTAATGTTAAGTTAGGCTAAGGACTTGATATGCATTTTTTAATTTAGTTTCATAGCAACCCCATTAGGCATAGACCATATATGAATGTCCCCTATTTTACAGATGAGCAAAAACTGAGGCTTAGAGGAGTTAAGGATTACAGAAGGTTAAACTCAGGTTTATATGGTTACAAATTTCATAGTTTTTAATCTTTTTGCTGTATTATCACCTTTTCTCTGAGACTCCTATTTTGCAAAATAGAATGATCTCTGGAGCTTTTAAGAAGCTCCCAAATTCTATGATTTTGCATCTTGCTTTTACTCACCCTCACCCTCCACTCTGTCCTCAGAATGTCAGGGCAGAGTTTACAGTCCTGGACTTTGCACTTGGGCATCAAATGCAAAGGAGACAAAAATGAGGTCAGATAGCATCTGAGGACACTTTCCTTTGAGATGAAAGAGCTCATCCTGACAAAAATAGAATAAATGGGAGAGAGGAAAGAAGAAATCTAAGACATATTTAGGAACCATTCCTAATGGACAAGCCGTGTTTTTACCCCGCCGTCAGTCCAGCCTTCAGACAACCCTGAGGGCCCAGTGCTTGTCCAGTTAGCACGAATGTCCTTGTATGGTGGTGTTAGAAGACTGCCCTGGCTTGCAGAGATACTCATCAGTAACCGGGTCCTACTTACAAGTCATAAACATCCTGAATCCAAGTTGTGCTCACACTTTGTCATAAAATAAACACTGAATGAGAAGCACTGGATCATTCTTTAGCGAAGAATGGACTGATTGCCTCAATGTTTGAATGTAAGATTGGGAATTGTGATCTGTAGTCTGAAGAATAGATTCACATTTTTGCTGAATCCAGTTCAGTTCAGTTGCTCAGTCATGTCCGACTCTTTGCAACCCCATGGGCTGCAGCACACCAGGCTTCACTGTCCATCACCAACTCCCAGAGCTTGCTGAAACTCATATCTATCAAGTAGGTGATACCATCCGACTACGTCATCCTCCATAAATCTGCTCAATTACAGTAACAATAACATGTATTCTATGCTATTTATTGAGTATCCACTAAGTTTATCAACTGTATTATTTCTGGTCTTTACATAAGTCTCCTTGGTGAGACTGCTACTGGGTCTGATAATTGAGGACCCTAAGCTTAGAGATTTTACTGACCCTAGTTCTCATGTGAGTCATGGAGCTGGATTCAAGCTCTGATCGGGACTCTAATGCCAAAATTTTCTCCAGGATGTTCTGTTCCCTCTCCAAGGCCTCTCCCATCTCTTCAGTCCTTTGGAGTATTGGAGTTAGTGGGAGGAATTACTCATCCTGAAAGGCCAGACAGGGCCAGGGACAAGATCTTTGCATGAAGTGTATATTTTGATAGCTCTACCAGTTAAAGAGGGTTTCCACAGTGACTCAGTGGCAAGGAATTCATCTGCAATGCAGGAGATGTGGGTTCGATCCCTGGGTTGGGAAGATCCCCTGAAGGAAGACATGGCAACCTACTCCAGTATTCTTGCCTGGAGAATTCCATGGACAGATGAGCCTGGAGGACTACAGTCCACAAGGATGCAAAGAGTTGGACATAACTGAAGTGACTAACTACTCACAGATACGTCAATTAAAGAAAAAAGACAAAACAAAATAAAAGCATCAAAGCTAAACCTGATAAAGGAATAATACTGAGCTGTTCCCAAGTTAATGCTTAATCATAATTTTAAACAATTATAATTAACTAAACAATATTTTAATAGAATTATCATTATTAATACTATTGGAAGTGGTTGGTCCAATATGGCAGGAAGTAGTTAGCAGTTCAGATGCAAGTAAGGTATGCCTACAGCCTTAAACAGAAATATATTCTAGTGACAGACCAGTACCTGGCTAGTTGAAATCCTTGTAAGTAAGGAATGATATCAAGGGTTTCGATTTATAAAAGAGGGAATCTGTGTAGATAAAGTAATGTCAGCCACGAAGAAGAACTAAAGAGCCTCTTGATGAAAGTGAAAGAAGAGAGTGTAAAAGTTGGCTTAAAGCTCAACATTCAGAAAACTAAAATCATGGCATCTGGTCCCATCACTTCATGGCAAATAGATTAGGCCTTGTTTTATAATGTATTATATTGAGGCTTCCCTGGTGGCTCGGATGGTAAGAGAATCCATCTGCAGTGCAGGAGACCCCAGTTCAATCCCTGGGTTGGGAAGATCCCCTGGAGAAGGGAATGGCTACCCAGTATTCTTGTCTGGATAATCCCATGGACAGAGGACCCTGGCGGGCTACAGTGCATGGAGTTGCAAAGAGTTGGACACGACTGTGCACACATGCATATGTGCATCACATTTCATATGCAGTACTAAATAATGCGGTTAGTAGCATCAGCATCCCCTCACACAGGAACAGATGAAACCCTCTGTAGAGTGTAACAAGGGACTGTCTTGGTCTCAGTTTGTTCTCTGGGCACATGAGGCTGATTCTGTGAGACCCAACTGCACACAAATCTAGAACTTGCCTGTCTGAAGTTGCTCCCATTCTGATTTTCAGAATACTCTCAGCATTCACATTTCTAAGGATGTCTGCTTCACCTCAAATGCAAGTTATGGTCTCTGTTTATCTGGGAAGGGACATTTCTGAATGTGCAGCATCCCTGGGTAGCACTGTTGTCAGTGTGTCCCTCTAGCCTGCCCACGTGAAAGAGACTGATTTTTAGGCAAGAGAGGAAAGGCTCCCACATTTGCCAAAATCATGAACTTCATGCAAGTCTGCTGCCTGAATATGTAATAATATACCAATAGATAAGTGAGAAATTTATCATTAAAACTTGAAAAGTAATTCATTTGCAGCATTGATCTCTCTCCACTTTAAATGTTTCCAAAAATAATCCTGATTCCTCACTATATTCTCATTCTTTTTCTGAAGGGTCTCCAGTGCCAGTGGGTATAGATGTCCAGGTTGAAAGTATTGACAGCATTTCAGAGGTTGACATGGTAAGTTTCTCCATGAGATGCTTTTTTCTGAAAGGATAGATTCTCAGTAGTGTCAAAATCACTGACATTTTAATAAATCATTTTAATTATGCATGTTTGCTTTGCTTAATAAAGTTGAAGTTGCTTTATTCTTTTCTAACTATTATCTCTGCCCTGGATTATAATTCTCATTCCTTTCTTTCTCTTCTCCTTTTCTTCTATGGGCTTTACAGTGTCCCAAAGGACAGGATATGCTTAGCTATGTGACTTGAACCTTGGTACTCAGTATCAGCAAAAAACTGGTCTGCACTCTCCATGCCCAATTTGAAAAAATGATCAAGTGATCCCCAGTGTTGGCTTCTTTTGCTAATCATTCATCATTTTCCAGCCCTCCCTTATTTCACCCTGAAATCACTTTCAGTCTCCTTAAGTTTGAGCTGCTCTCCTCCCAGTGGGCGGTTCAGCCTGCGGCCGGTGGGAGTGCCAAGCAGTGGCGACGCTGGTGTATCGCTGACATGTGCCAGCGTCTGCCGTTTACTTCATAGGCTCAGTGTCTGCCCAGTGCCCTTCAGATCAGACTGAGCCTCTAAACACAAGTACATGCTTATTAAAGCAATCCATGCAGTAACCCCACAGGATTCCCTGTGGAGTGGTGTTATGGTGATGAATGAACCATTGTATTTATTCACTCTCACCCTAATTCAAAATTACACGTGGCTGGTGCTCTCAGATTAACCCAGAGCAAGAATACAATGTACCTCTATTCTGATCCTAAGAAAAACAAATGAGCTCATCATTGCTTGATGACCTGTTTGTGGTTTGCTGAGATTTGTCCTTCAAGCATGTAATAAATGTTGAAGTTCTATTATATGTGTTATTTCAAGAAGAATTTGAGTGTTGTTGACAAATAAATGATAGTAAGAAGTAAGCAGTTGGGAAATGTGAAACACATTGTCGTTGCCTACATCCTATAACTTAGGTGAAGATAAGAGAATTTCTATTCAAACAAACAAAATACTCGTACCTGAGAGCCAAACAAAACTCAAATAATTGATTAAGCAAATTTTTTTCTGCTAAAATAATGTTAATCTAGCTTTCCCCCCTCATCCTTGCCTCCTTACAATTGGAATGCATATAAACAATTTAAAATCCGGAGTTCATACTGGATCAGAATCTCTGAGAACTAGCTTCTGGGGGATATGCTGTATTAACAACTGCACAAGTGGTTTTTGGCACACTACAGTTCCAGCACCACCATTTCCTGGTATTTGTTCTGTGTCTCAAGCTGAAGATCACCATCTTTCTCAGGCCTTCTGTCAACATTGCTATTGTTTAGTGGCTCATTTGCGCCTGACTCTTTTGCAGCTACAGGGACTATGGCCCACCAGCTCCTCTGTCCATGGGATTCTCCAGGCACAAATACTGGAATGGGGTACCATTCCCTTCTCCAGGGGATCTTATTGATCCAGGGATTGACCCACATCTCCTGCACTGCAGGAGGATTCTTTACCACTGAGCCACAAGGGAAACCCCTCTGACAACATGCTTTCCATTAAAAGGCTTAAAAACTCCAATAAATGTTGTGTTCAGGTTCTTATAAGACTATAGTTTATTCAACTTGGGGAGGACTGCTTTACAAAAACAGTAGAAATATATGGGCATAAAATCAATCATAATAGTGAATATTTACAGTGAGAGAAAAAGCAAACTAAAATACTAGAAAAAAAATCAAAATAAAATGCCAGACCATGAAGTTTCAGGTCCCTCTCTTCTGAGATCATCTTAGGTGATTTACCAGAGTGCTCAGGTAGAAATGCATCCCACTTATAACCTGTTTCCCTCAGCACCTTGAATACTTGATGACTTTCAGAAACTCTCAGCATTCACCAGAGTCCAGGGGAGGAGAGGCTCTGTGATGGAAGCTCAGTAGCTTCATTCTGAATCTACCTGAAGATATAATACAAGCCATTCAGGCACAGGTCGTTAACGCCTACGGAAACCAATGGAAACTTATAGTAATGACTGGTCATCCTGAATCATATTTCTGCTGGCCTTGACTTATCTCTTTTTCTCCCTGCCTAGGACTTTACAATGACTTTTTATCTCAGGCATTATTGGAAAGATGAAAGGCTCGCCTTTCCCAGCAAGACCAACAAAAGTATGACTTTTGATCATAGATTAATCAAAAAGATTTGGGTGCCTGATATCTTCTTTGTCCATTCTAAGAGATCCTTCATCCACGACACAACTGTGGAGAACATCATGCTGCGTGTCCACCCCGATGGAAACGTCCTCTTCAGCGTCAGGTGAGGAGGGCTGTCTCCTGCCTTGGGCTCCCTTGCACCGCACCATCTACACCAACACTAGGCTGCAGGCTGAACTCCCAATATTGCTGTGTTTAGTCATGCTGGCACTTCAGACACAAGCAGAAGATGTGACTTTTTTCCTGATTCTAACTCCCAGGTTTGGTTTCTTTAATGACTTTTAATAATTAGCATTTTGTTTATTCTTTTTAAGATTTATTTCTTTATTCATTGGCTGTGGTGGGTCTTTGTTAACGCATGCGGGCTTTCTCCAGTTGTGGAGAGCGGGACTACTTTTCGCCATGGTATGCAAGCTTCTCATTGCGGCAGCTTCTCTTGTTCCAGAGCACGGACTCTAGGCCTGTGGACTTCAGAAGCTGCGGTGCATGGCCTCAGTAGTTGTGGCCCACAGGCTTAGTTGCTCCAAGACATGTGGACTCGTCCTGCACCAGGGATCAAGCCAGTGTCCCTTGCAATGCTGAGTGGATTCTTAAGCACTGGACCACCAGGGAATCCCCTAACTTCCGGGTTTTAAAGAATGACTTCCTAATCTAACTGTACCCACTCTGGGCACATATTGGAGAATGGTAGGAAATAAGGTTGGACAAAATGGAGCTGAATTATGGATAGCCTTAAGAGTCTAACCCACAGTTTTTTATAGGTATCCAAACTGCTTTTCCTTCTCACCAATGCCACCCCACCCTGCACCCCACCAAGCAGTCTTGGAATCTTGGATTAACTAAATAATTTTGTTGCATATGTCCTTCACTCTTCATATGAAAATATAGTCATCATGCACATTACCCCTAATTTCTTCATTTAAAAATTGTTGAAAATGAAAAACAAAATTTTAATTTAAAATATTTGATCTGTGCTAATGGACCTATCCAAATGATAAATAGGAGTTCTGTATTCTGTTGGATATAAAAAAATTTAATAAAGTATTTGTTCAGACACTATGCCATAATATCCCTCCATCTTCACTATAACATTTTTTTTTTTAGCCTAATGAGTCCAGCGCTTACTGACTGACCTACCATAGGTAATCTTAAAAATGTTTGGTAAATCCAAGAAATTCATTTTTTCAAATGTCTTAGAAATCCCAGAAAGATTCAGTAGTAAACTGAAAAAGAAGTTAGCTCTCCAGAGGATATCCATGTCCTAATCTCTGGAACCTAGAAAGGTTAACTTTACTGGGGAGTGGGGGGAAATTACACAGATATGATTAAATGAAGGGTCTTGAGACAAGGAAATTATTCTGGGTTATCTGGGTTGGACTAAATGCAATCATCAGTGTCCTTATAAGAGAAAGGCAGAGGGAGGATTTGACACACATGGAAGAGTAGGAAATAGTGTGATGGTGAAGACAGAGACTGGAGTGATGCAACCACCAGCCCAGGAATGCTGGCAACTTCCGGGAGCTGTAAGAAGCAAAGGATGACTCTCACCCTAGAGCTTCAGGAGGAGGCAGGGTCTTTCTGACACCTTGATTTCAGTCCAGTGATACTTGTTTCAGACTTCAGGCCTCCAGAACTGTGAGAGAATACATTTTTGTTGTTTTAAACTGTCAAGTTTATGGGAATTGTTTACAGTGAAAATATGTTCTTTTTATTCATTAAAAACACCTTTCTCGCTCTAGTACAAAGATTCTGTTACCAGACATTTTATAAAAAGCTATCAGTGTTTTTTAAAAAAATGAAATGAGAGGAAAGTACCACTTTCCATAAGAACTTTTATATCAGAGGTAACCTAGAACTCTAACAAGTACTGGAATCAAGGCTTAGTAGAAATCAGCTGCTGAATAGCAGCATCTGGCCAAGAAATCAACTGTTTTAAATTAATTTTTTTGATGAGGGGATATCCACTGGAGAAGTAGCTCAGTGAATTGTCCTTACACTGCACATTCCAAAGAAAGATTTGGCTCTTGCCTGGCTCCTGGGAAATAACCTACAAGCCCTTGGAATATCCTGCCTGATAAGTATGTCTTTGTTTACCCAAAGACCCTGAGCCACATGGTATCAGCTTGACCTCTGGAGGCGCTAAAGACCAAGATCAGCCATGGCTATGTGACCAACCCTCAATTAATGTTTTGAACCCCTAGGCTCACGTAGCTTCCCTGGTTGGCAATACTCCATGCATGTGATCATATGTCATTGCTAGGAGAAGTAAGCACTGTCCATATAGCCCTGTCCACTAGAACAGTACAACTGGAAACTTGCCCCTGGTTTTTCCTGGAACCTGCCCTGTGCATCTTAATTTCATTGCTGATTTTAACTGGTATCCTTTCATTGCAATAAATGGTTAGCTGTTAGTATAACAGCTTTGATGAGTTCTCTAAGTCCTTCTAATGAAACATTGAACCTGAGGTTGGTCTGGAGATCTCCGAACACAGAAGGACTCAGAATTGTTGTCTGCACAGCTATTTCAGCTGACCCCAGCAGAGCCAGTCCAAGCCCAGAGCCAGGTCACCTGGTTTCAGGCTTGGTTCTGACACCATCTATTGACAAAGAGTCTCTCCTTGGCCAAATTCTACTCAGTGTCCTCTGAACTGTCTTCTCAGATTGGCCCCGATTTTGAGCTTCTGTTTCTGTCTCTGCATAGTCAGTTTAGCCCAAGTCCCCCATCCTCAATATCTGATCACCCTCCATATCTGATAAGGTTCCTCATCTGCCTCTCCAGCCCCCAGCTGACATCTGACCGCCCTGGCCCTCCTTCAGCAAGAATTCTGTTTGTTAGGTCCATTTAGCTAGGTTCCCCCAACCCTTTATGTTTCCTCTTAGTAATTTTCCATCCACTGACTTGCACACCCCCCATCCTGGCCTCCTTGTTCCTTTGCTATAAATCCCAGTTGTTATGTTTGGAATTGATCCCAATCTCTCTTCCCAATTACCAACGGGAAAAAAAAAATTATAGTAGCTCTCCTAAATAGAGTCTACCTTACCATTTTTTAAACAAGTGTCATGAATAATTTTTTCCTTAACACTGTCTACCTAATCTCCTTGGCTGTTAATTTATTTATGTGTACTCTGGAGGAAGGAGACTGAAAGACTTCAGAAGTCCTTTTTTAAAGTACCAGGAAGATGCCAAAATGAGTATGTTTTGGGTCACAAGGTTATCCAGACCCCTCCCTGGCTTGGCATTTTCCTGCGTGACTACTGACAGTAGAATTCAAAGCACAGCAGATAAAATGGTTTTCCCCTCTGATTAACTGAGGGTGCCATGCGTAGGAGCAGCTGTTGCCTTTGTTTTTTGCAGATCTGCTCAGGGGCCTTTTATGAACCTCTGATCTGCTTTTGTGGGTACCACAGTTCAGCAGCCTCTGCCTGAAGCCAGGAAAAGCTAGGAGGACATAAAATGTGAAGAACAGCCCTCATCAGTATGTAAGCCCTTTGACTTAATAGCACCTGAATTATGCATTGTGCACATAGATCTCTAACTGAAAATGCTGCAGGCTTTCCACTCACTCCTGCAAAGATAATTTCCTCAGGTAAACTTGCTTTGTGAAGGAAACCTTTACTCATAGGTTTTTTATTACCACCATTCCAGCTCTTTATTACTGGAAACTATTTAAGTTTGAATCTTCCAAAAAGCAGAAAATATTTAAGTCTTTTTAAAGTCTTCTCGCTTTGAAGTGTGTTTTTCTGAAGACATCCGAGCCAGAAAGTATAGAGGAAGCTGACCAGGAAATAGTGAGATCAGAAGCAATTCTTACAGCAGGAATTCACTCATTAACTCTGGGTCTTACGCAATCACCCACCTTCCTGGGTTTGCTTCCTTATGGGCTACTTGGGTAGAAGATGGTAACACCTGTTTGGCATTATTCTTGAAAGGTGCACAAAACAGGCAGAGTGTCAGATAGCTTTAAGCTACATTACTTATTTGACCATGTGGTGAAATGACTTGCAGTTTTCTTTTTCTTATTCTTCCAATAGGATAACTGTTTCAGCAATGTGCTTTATGGATTTCAGCAGGTTTCCTCTTGACACTCAGAATTGTTCCCTTGAACTGGAAAGCTGTAAGTGTAACCTCCTGATGGAGTAAGTACCCGTGGTCTGAACACACCATCACATACTTGCAGAATATAAACAGACTCTTAACAAGCATGNAACGGGAAAAAAAAAATTATAGTAGCTCTCCTAAATAGAGTCTACCTTACCATTTTTTAAACAAGTGTCATGAATAATTTTTTCCTTAACACTGTCTACCTAATCTCCTTGGCTGTTAATTTATTTATGTGTACTCTGGAGGAAGGAGACTGAAAGACTTCAGAAGTCCTTTTTTAAAGTACCAGGAAGATGCCAAAATGAGTATGTTTTGGGTCACAAGGTTATCCAGACCCCTCCCTGGCTTGGCATTTTCCTGCGTGACTACTGACAGTAGAATTCAAAGCACAGCAGATAAAATGGTTTTCCCCTCTGATTAACTGAGGGTGCCATGCGTAGGAGCAGCTGTTGCCTTTGTTTTTTGCAGATCTGCTCAGGGGCCTTTTATGAACCTCTGATCTGCTTTTGTGGGTACCACAGTTCAGCAGCCTCTGCCTGAAGCCAGGAAAAGCTAGGAGGACATAAAATGTGAAGAACAGCCCTCATCAGTATGTAAGCCCTTTGACTTAATAGCACCTGAATTATGCATTGTGCACATAGATCTCTAACTGAAAATGCTGCAGGCTTTCCACTCACTCCTGCAAAGATAATTTCCTCAGGTAAACTTGCTTTGTGAAGGAAACCTTTACTCATAGGTTTTTTATTACCACCATTCCAGCTCTTTATTACTGGAAACTATTTAAGTTTGAATCTTCCAAAAAGCAGAAAATATTTAAGTCTTTTTAAAGTCTTCTCGCTTTGAAGTGTGTTTTTCTGAAGACATCCGAGCCAGAAAGTATAGAGGAAGCTGACCAGGAAATAGTGAGATCAGAAGCAATTCTTACAGCAGGAATTCACTCATTAACTCTGGGTCTTACGCAATCACCCACCTTCCTGGGTTTGCTTCCTTATGGGCTACTTGGGTAGAAGATGGTAACACCTGTTTGGCATTATTCTTGAAAGGTGCACAAAACAGGCAGAGTGTCAGATAGCTTTAAGCTACATTACTTATTTGACCATGTGGTGAAATGACTTGCAGTTTTCTTTTTCTTATTCTTCCAATAGGATAACTGTTTCAGCAATGTGCTTTATGGATTTCAGCAGGTTTCCTCTTGACACTCAGAATTGTTCCCTTGAACTGGAAAGCTGTAAGTGTAACCTCCTGATGGAGTAAGTACCCATGGTCTGAACACACCATCACATACTTGCAGAATATAAACAGACTCTTAACAAGCATGTGAACATTTTTATATAAGTTAAATATGTTTCCGAGAAGACAATGGCATCTCACTCCAGTACTCCTGCCTGGAAAATCCCATGGACAGAAGAGCCTGGAAGGCTGCAGTCCATGGGGTCACTAGGAGTCGGACACGACTGAGAGACTTCACTTTCACTTTTCACTTTCCTGCATTGGAGAAGGAAATGGCAACCCACTCCAGGGTTCTTGCCTGGAGAATCCCAGGGATGGGGGACCTGGTGGGCTGCCATCTATGGGGTCGCACAGAGTCGGACACGACTGAAGCGACTTAGCAGCAGCAAATATGTTTATCCAAAAGAGCTTATTGGTTGGTTGGTTGGTTGTTGGTCATTTTGGTAAGAATGATGATGGCAAATTGTCTTGAAGATGAGAAGATAAAAGAGTCGAGAAAAAATGCTTTGGTAACTACATATTCTGCAGTTTCCAAAATGATTTTAAAGGAATAACTCCCTAAAGACATGTATTCTTGCTAATGTGATTAACATAGAGCGGCAAATTTAGAAAACTCTGCCATTTATGTTCTCATATGAATCCCAACCTTCCATTAAGTATACCTCGTTTCCCCAGAAAAACCCAGCTCTAGATTTAGATCACCCAGTCAAAGCCCTGTCAAAGGGCATCTGAGCAGCGCCCTGTCAATTACTTAGATCCACACCCCCTCCCAGCTATTTTTGACATGACTTATTAAAAGCTGACTGCAATTTTTCATGATGCAGGTAAAGTGCTGGGAATCTCAGTGGATGTCCCCCACAGAGACAATTCTCCTAAACACATTGGAAACTCTCTATCACACTATTTGATCTTACAAGAAAATTTTCTACAAGCCCAGGTCACTTTGCAATTTCATCCAAGAGGGTCACAAAATGCAAATTTGAGGCCTAAAGCCTTGGCAGTGAGTGAGAGGTGGTGCTGTGACATCACAGTGCACACAGACAGGGGAGCAGCTGTTTGGAGAGTTTTTAAAGCATCATGTGGGCACGAGAAACCCAACCACACTCTGTCAGTAATCAGGGTCTAATTTGGGGAGGTTGGTTTTGTTTTTTTTATTTTGCTTTTTTTTATGATATGGGTATTATCAGTCTTTTGGCAAACGTATATTTCAGAACCATGACATTGGACCAGATCCTGGGGATATAGAACTTTATAAAACACACATCATGGACCTCATGGAACTTACAGGAGCTCATTCTAATTGCAGGGATGTTATTTTTCTTGTCTTAGATGCCTACAATGAGGAGGATCTAATGCTGTACTGGAAACATGGAAACAAGTCCCTGAACACTGATGAGCATATTTCCCTGTCTCAGTTTTTCATTGAGGAGTTCAGTGCATCCAGTGGATTTGCTTTCTATAGCAGCACAGGTGCGGTATTTTATGTGGACAAGTCATGAGCATTTATTGAGCATCTGCTGTCTGCAAAGCACATGTGGCTAGTCTTGAGTCCAAACAAGCCTCCCATTTGACCAATAATATCATCCTTCTTTTCCCAGCAGCCGTCTCTATCTTTGCAGTACAGGTCTTCTTCAGCTGACGATGGGGTACCTCCCAGTAAACTCATCATGAGTTGAAGTACGTTTAATACACCTAACCTCCTGAACATCATAAAGTAGCGTAGCCAAACTTAAACAGGCTCAGAACACTTATATTAGTCTATGGTTGGGCAAATCCTCTAATGCAAATCCTATCTTAAAGTGTTGACCATCTCCTGTAATGCAATTGAACCCTGTACTGAAACTGAGAAAAACAGAATGGTTGTCTGGGTGCAGAATGATTGTAAGTGTATCAGTTGTTTGCCCCCAGGATCATGGGGCTGACCAAGGACTGGCTTGCTGCCACTGCCCAGCATTGCATGGGCAAAGATCAGAATTCAAAACTGGAAGCAGAGTTTCTACTGAATGTGCATCCCTTTTGTACCATCATAAAGTCAAAATAAGTCAAAGCATCCTAGGTCGGAGACCATCTGTACACACTTCTGTCTTCATCATGTAACACCTTTAACTAGATGTCTTGCTTCCCCTAGGCCCCTGCAGTCTACTCTTCGCACAGCAGACAGAGTGTTCTTTTGAAAACATAAAGAGCACAATTCTTTCCTGTTAAAACTCTGCGGTGCTTTTCCACCGAATTTACAGCAGAACTTAAGCTTCTCATCATGGCCCACAGGCCCTACATGACCTCTCTCTGCCTAAGGCTCTGACCTCACCAGCCACCTGGCCTGGCCTCCCCACTTCTTGCTTGTCTTCAAACACACCCGTCTCATTCTACCTGCAGGAGTTCTGCTTTCCCCTTTCTTTGCCTGGTGTGTTTTCCCTGATTTTTTCATGACCAGCTTCCCTGTTTGCTCAGAACTTTATTCAAATATCTCTCCTCAAAGAGTGCTTTCCTAGCCATCCTACGTACAATAAACCTCCCCCCTCACCATTCCCCATGTGTATTTGTCTTCACAGCACTAACCACTTCCTGAGATACATCTCTGTGTGACTGCTTTCTTGTCTGAGTGCCTGGCTAGAAAGAGTGCAGGGATCCTATCTGTCTGCCTTGTTTGCTGTCTCTCACCCAGCACCTCAAACATGCCTGGGGCGTGATAGATGCTCAATACATAGCAAATGAATGACTTGATCAGTAAAGTGATTCTTGCACTTTATATGCCATGAGAAGTAAGTACAGATATTGGGGAAATTTTCAATTTTATTTCAACACTTCTTTATTTTTTTGTTGTTACACAGACATACTCTATAATGAGAAAGATTAAAATGGGCTCCTGTATGTGTGTGTGCTCAGTCACTAAGTCACATGTGACTCTTTTGTGACCCCATGGACTGTAGCCCGTCAGGCGCCTCTGTCCATGGGACTTTTCAGGCAAAATACTGGAGAGGGTTACCATTTTCTTCTCCAGGGGATCTTCCCAACCCGGGATCGAACCCAAGTCTCCCGTATCTCTTGCATTGTGGGCAGATTCTTTACCACCAGCACCACTTGGGAGCCAAAAATGGGCCCCTAACATTATTTAAAAAAAAAAAAACAACCTAGAATAAAGCATTTTGATAGTTGTATTCAAATATCAAGTTATTAATGATATCTGAGCTCATTCAAGCATTTCTTAGGTTTCGAAAAGATCAGCATTTAGAATTTTAGTTCACAAGTAGGTAATAGTTCTTCTTCACATTATCCGTGAATTACCAAACAAGGTCATCTGAGAGCCAAATTCAAGTGTTTTTCTCAAATTAAACATAATAGTTTCATAAAAATATTTTATATTTTGTCTTCATGCCTATCATTAAAACAACCACCATAACCACTACTCCTAAATCAGCTATACAGAAAAAAAAAACTACAATTCTGGCTCAGTTACAAGAGTCAGAAGTATAGTGACAATAATGAAACTTTAGCGTCCATTTGATAGTTGAACCACCAGGCCCTCACTTATTCCCCTTGGCATTGCCTTCACCAGTGCTTGTCAATGTTACCAAGTTGATGAGGACCTCTGGCCCCTCATGCCTCTCAATGTCCCTCAGAATCATGCCCTGTTGATTTAGAAGGAAAAAGAAGTGACTGCTGCCCTTGGGGGATGCATTGAACAGTTATTCTTTACTGCAGCATGATGTAGTGGCCAGAAGTACACGCTCTAGAGAGAGACTGCATGAGTTCCAATTCTGGCTCTACCACTTATCAGAAATGTCATCTTAGACAAGTTGCTTAATCTCCCTCAGCCTTAATTTCCTCATCTTTAAGTTGGTTTCATAATACTTTCTACCTCGTAGACTTGTGAGGCTACATAACTTAACACATTTCAATAACTTAGGATTCTGCCTGCCATACTCAAAAAATACTAAGTAGTAGCTATCATTTTCACCATTTTTATCAACGTCAAAGGAAATGGCAACCCACTCCAGTGTTCTTGCCTGGAGAATCCCAGGGATGGAGGAGCCTGGTGGGCTGCCGTCTATGGGGTCGCACAGAGTCAGACACGACTGAAGTGACTTAGCAGCAGCAGCAGCATCTTTAGCCTTTCAACACAGGACGAAGCCTTAGCATCAACAGGCCATTGAAGGTGACAGTCTTTGGATACAAAAATCTTGAGCA
Source organism: Oreotragus oreotragus (assembly GCA_006410675.1). Classification (NCBI taxonomy): domain Eukaryota; kingdom Metazoa; phylum Chordata; class Mammalia; order Artiodactyla; family Bovidae; genus Oreotragus; species Oreotragus oreotragus. Next base: position 25,018 of record SJYX01016579.1, on the reverse strand, counting down.
TTGTCTTGGACTAAGTGCCCAGTTACTGCCCGCCTCTTCCATTTCCCTGCTGCCAGTTCTCCAGCCCTTCCCTCTCTTTCACAAACTTCCTTTCTTTCTACCAAGTGGCAACCAGATGGAGGTGGGTGGATACTTCCACCCAAAATTTTGTTCAGATGTCAAAACTGGTGATGGCACACAGATGCTGAAAGGGTATAAAGAGATTTATTACTTACATAATGAGGTTTTCTAGAGAGAGCAGGGCAGGCTTCAAAGCATATCTGAAAATGTCTTGAGAGAACAGGAAGGGGCCTCTGACTTTGTTTTTTTTTGTACTTTGATTAATTCTTTCATCACTCCCTTACGGTACTTTCCCTATAGCGCCATGTTTGACTTGGGGTTCTGTGGTGCTTAAAAAGTGGGACTCAAGTGAGGGCCCCTTGCATGGGGCCATGTTTTCATGGTTTGATCTTCCCGTCAGTAAAGAGAGAACATCTGGCTTTCTTCCTAGCTTGCCCAGGTGTGGAGCAGAAGGAGAAGTGGAGCTAGAGAGCTATCAGTAGTCACGTATCAAAAATAGAGTCCTACTCTTTTTCATTCCCAAAATGAGGGATCCACTCCTTTCCAGAGCAGCACTATCTTTCCCGGTGGGTAAAGGGAGCTCTTCCCAGCTACAACTTCAACAACAGAACTATCCCTCATCTCCCCTTCCCAGAAAAACTGCAAGACAGAGCAACATGTCTCCTGCTTGGTTGCCAAAAAAAAAAAAAAAAATTATTCAGAAAAGTATGAGTTGAAAAAAGACCTCGTTGCCCAAATACATTTCAGAACTTAAAAGCAAATGCATGTGTGTCTTTATGAAGTACTTTCCTACTTTTCCTTATCCCTTATAATTTCACAATAATTATATGAAGCTATAACATCAGAGATGTTATTATTCTACTCTATAGCCATAATCAAAATTCTCAACTGCAGACTATAATAAAGTGGGATGTAACATGGGTAATATAAGACAATGAGTAGCTTAAAAAAAAAAGGCATATTTTGACTTTAGAGTACACTACATCATGTATCTCTTATTACCCTTGGTAATGAAATTGTTTAGTGTTCCTGAAGCATATCAACTGATAGTGAGAGAAACTAAAACAAGTAGGAAAAAGAAGGGTAACCAACAGTTAATTAAGAATAGAATACTAGGCATACAGTCTGCAAATTCAGTGCAGATTGACTAGGTGTATGCTTGCCTAAATGTTTACCCGATCTGTCTAGTAAGTTTGCCATCTTGGGTTCAGAAATTACTACTGAGGAAGTAGAAGAGTTCTCCAACTTTGCAACACCTATAATTTAACTTTATTATTTTTAACCTATAGTCTCTATGACCTGAATAATTTGAATCACAGTCAACTGCATTTATCATGGAAAAATTAATCTTACCACTTATAAAAGGTATATTTTCATTTTTTCCATTATTCCCTGCTTACATTAGAAAAGATTTAATAAGATTGGCATCGGTTGTAAAATAAAGCAAGATGATATGAAAGAGAAATGTGAAAAAGAAAAATGTAAAATAAGCATAAGTTATCATATAGAATCTAACATGTAGTTATCAGGAAATGGCATCAGAGAAGTCCTGTAGATGGTCCAAAAGCATGCGCTAACCTTCTAAACATGGTTCCTTGCAGCCAATGTGAAATGGGAAACTGAACAAACTATGCCTATTGACATGATCGCAACAGGTGCTTCGATCAGTACAAACTAATACTGACATGAGTTTATATAATTCCAACAAGAGGCAAAGAAACACCATTTGGCTACTTTACAACAGATTAGTGTAGATAAATTAATGGTACCCTTAAAACTTTGAAAGAGCAAAAATTGTTTACAGATACTCCCTTCCCCCAGCCCCTCTTTGAATCCCTAGCTATCTGGATCCTAACTTGGAATCCAATGGGAGTCTTTTCCTCCAGATGAAATGTTTCATTTCATTTGCTATAGCTCGTAAATGGTTTATTGGCTCTTGCATCCGTCATTAGCCATATATTGAAGACTTTTTCACCTGCAGAAACACCGCAAACACAATACATTTTGGAATAAGGTCTTTAAAGGCCATCCCACAAAATATAATAACCATTCATCCCTGAACAGCAGATATGAAATTTAAAGGAGAATCTTTGAGTCAGATAATTAAGCCTACTGGAGTTCAGTTAGTTCAACCAACATTGGAGGCCCAGGTCCTATCCCAGTACTGGGTAAACAAGGGTGTGTTAAGTTCCATGTTACCTAAGAGCTTGGAGTCTAAAGAAGCAGGTTATTATCACTAAGTATGAAATTTCCACAAAAAAAAAAAAAAAAGCCCGTTCTGATGAAAACTTTGACTTTTCCTCATAGGTTGGTATAATAGGCTTTTCATCAACTTTGTGCTAAGGAGGCATATTTTCTTCTTTGTCCTGCAAACCTATTTCCCAGCTATGTTGATGGTAATGCTTTCCTGGGTTTCATTTTGGATTGACCGAAGAGCTGTCCCCGCAAGAGTTTCCTTGGGTGAGTCTTTCTGTACCTTTGTGAAACGTTAATGTGGGGGAAATGTCACGGAGGGTGAATGAACTGGTGATATGTGGAGAGGGAAAGAGGGTGATGGGTTAGTAGGGATAGTTATGAGGTGCACTCAGGTTACAGCATTTGGCTTGACAGCCATAAGGGCAAATTGTAGCTTGACTCTTTCCTCGGAAACCAAGACATTCGGTATGAAGACTGTACTAGCTGACCCAAGGTGGAGGATAGGGAAGAGGGAGGGTGAAGTTATGAAGCAGAAACAGCCTTACTTCACAAATGTCTCTTTTCTGCCTTCTAGGAAAACCTCCCTATCTCTTGCCCAAGTTCACTTCACTTTGCCTGACAAACCCTTACATTGCAGAAGTTTTCAGTTCAGATGAATTCACACTCTATTATTGGTACCTTAATAAATAACCTCTTGGAGAGCCGAATGCTTGAATTTGGAAACATAAGCGCTAGTTAAAAAAAATTATGGCATAGCCTGTTAATAAATACTAAAATCAGAATCAATTGCAGCAGAATTTTAGGTGTCATGGCACTTCAGAGATTTCAAATGGGAAGACATTCCCCCTCATTAACAGGTATGATTGTCACTCTGACTAGAGATATCACATGCCACTGTCACACACACAGATTTATGGAAACCACTTCAGACCCACTTAGGGATTTTGATTGAGTCCTTACAAAGTAGAGTTGCCAAGCTAAGTACTTAGACAACATGTTACTTAATGAGAACCCAGGAGTCAATCCCACCTGCCTTCTTGGCTGGTTTGGGGCAGAACTCTCTCATTTGGGCTGATTTTGTTCTTTCACCCGTAACACTCTGTTTAGGGAGAAGATTGTTATAAGTGGTTCACAGTCATTATAATTATCACACAATTCATTCCAGAAGGAGTGATTTCTAAGTTAATGTTGACAAATTCTATGCATACTTCTAAAGATATTTGAAAGATATAAATTGTCATTAATATTAATGATTTGTTCACCTCTTTCCCCTACTAAAAGTTTCAGTTCACAAGCATTTGAGTCTTGAATATCCTCAAGGGGGAAAATACCATCTGAGTGAGTAACTAAATTAGCGTGGCTGTTCCTTCATATCAGACCAGCCTGGCCCTGACCTCAGTAAGGCAGTGGGGCAGTATAGGCCCAAAGAGGAGACTAAAGGCCCATTTGCAGCCCTTGAGACAGAATGAGAAAGGCATTCAGTCTCTAAAGGTTTATGGACATGAGTTTCAATGGGATCCCTGAAGCTGACTGCTTAGCTCTTATATCATGAAAATGACAGCAATAAAAGCTGGCTTTCAGGCAGGTTGGACTGAATGGGCAACACTAAAATTCTGTGCTTCTTGGGTCTACAGAGTTAGGAAATTGCTAGGCAGGTTTATATAAAATAATATACAAATCAGAAGTGTCCCACCTTCATTTTAATAGAGAGAACAAACATTTCTAGAACACTACTATGTTCTCAGGCTTTTGTTTCCTCCCACCCTCAGGTTCTTTGAAAGATACTTTGCCCTGTTTTTTTATTATTATTATTAATTTATTTGTTTATAGAAGTATAGTTGATTTACAGTGTTGTGTTAGTTTCGGGTATACAGCAAAGTGATTTAGATTCCTTTCCATTATAGGTTACTGGCTTCCCTGGTGGCTCAGAGGTTAAAGCGTCTGCCTGGAATGCGGGAGACCTGGGTTCGAGCCCTGGGTTGGGAAGATCCCCTGGAGAAGGAAATGGCAACCCACTCCAGTACTCTTGCCTGGAGAATCCCATGGAGGGAGGAGCCTGAAGTCTACTGTCCATGGGGTCCCAAAGAGTTGGACATGACTGAGCGACTTCACTCTCAGTCACTCACAGGATATTAAGTACAGTTCCCTGTGCTATGCAGTAGGTCCTTGTTGTTATCTCTTTTATATATAGTAGTGTGTATCCGTTACTCCCAAACTCCTTTTTCTTTTTTTTTCTGGTTATTTTTATTTATTTATTTATTTTTTACTTTATTTTACTTTACAGTACTGTATCCAAACTCCTAACTTATAGGTGCACCTAGTGGGGAGCAGAGATCCAGCCCAAGCTCCTTGGCACATGGTTTGGAGTGACATCCTCCAGAGGAAGGGATACCTCTCACTAATTTGTACAAAGATGGAGTCTGGGCTTGCAGAAGCCTTGCAGTTGCTTATCTCACCTCCTTTTCTTCTTGCCCAAGTTCAGCCCTACCACCGGAGTGATACTTCTATGACACAAATGTGATCATCATACTCTCAATCTCAAACGTGATTGTAGTAAATACACTAAACTTGGAATTTCAAGGTGTCCCTTGAGGCTTGTCAGATTAAAATACAGGACACTGGGTTAAATTTGTATTTTAGTTAAGCACCAAATAATGTTTTAGTATAGGAACATCTGAAATATTGCATGGAACACACTGATACTTAAACATTATTCAGTGTTTATCTGAAATTCAAATATAACTGAGTATTCTGTTTTTATTTGCCAAATTTTCAGCCATACCCCTGCCCCAAAATACTTTCCCTAATAGTGAAAGTAGCTCAGTTGTGTCTGACTCTTTGCGACCCCATGGACTATAGCCCACCAGGCTCCTCTTGTCCATGGAATTCTCCAGGCAAGAATACTAGAGTGAGTTGCCATTTCCTTCTCCAGGGGATCTTCCCAACCCAGGGATCAAACGTGGGTCTCCTGCACTGAAGGTAGATTCTTTACTGTCTGAGCCACCAGACTTACCCTAATAAGCTTCAATCAATTTGAATATTCAGTGTTCTCAAACAGGTCCTCATGCCTATCTGCTTATCTCACCTCTGGACATTTGTCCTGACTCCCACTCTACCTAGAATGCCCTCCCTACCTCTCTTTCTCTGGCAAATCTAGCCATTTCTGAACAAGCCAGAAGCCTTTACTGATGGTTTCAGGAAGGTATGGTTTCTCTCATCTTTGAACCACAGAGCACTTTGTATCTCTCCTAAGGAACCTGCTTCATCTATTCCTGTTCAGCTGTGGGGTGGGTTGGTAGCTCATCATGTCTTCTCTATTAGAATATCAGTTCTTCAAGGATGGTGACTAGCACAGTGCCCTGCACGTATTTTGTGCTTAATATATAGTTGTTAGACTGCCAGTATTTCGCCCACCATGTTTTTAATAGCTGCATTTTAGTTACTAACTGGAAACAATGATGATTCATTTCTCATTAAGAGTCTTCTGCATTTGGGTTCATTTGCTGACTGAGGAGGAATCATTTGCTGGTTAAAACCCTTCCACGTCTGTCGTGTTTCAGATAAAGAACAATAGAGACAGAGCAGCACAGAGTATCAGCTGTGACTAGGCAGTTCTATCCCTAGCGATAATAGCAATCATAATTCAGAGTATGTATTGGGTTAAAATACTAGTCTGTGATTCCATTCAACTTTACATGGAGAAAGAGTGAGGAACACTTACAAAGTTGTTCAAGGATGTCTTGACTGTCATGAAGGGCTCTCTTCTCCCCTTCTCATCCTCTTCCTTCCTGCTTGACTCTATCATTCCTATTGGGCCCCTCTGCATTCCCGTTGGCTAGCCCCTTCATATACAATGTATGAAGTAATGGGGTCATTTATCAAGAAATAGACAGATACCTCCTGGCAGAGGAAGGCAACTAAAACTTTCAGACATGTATTCATTCATAAAGAAAAATGCATAATGGAGGATATGCCATATACCTGGAAAATAATACTTAGAAGCTATTCATTTTACCCAGTATACCAGTAACTAGAACATCTGTGCAGTGGACTCAGGCACCACATCTGTGAGATAATGGTTGGTACTTTCTGTCCAAAGAGCAGTACTGGGATATCCAGCCTACCTTTCTCTCCCTTACATCACTTAATATTTTCTTTCTGCCTTGGCCCACGGGGAAAATGTTTTTACTCATTTAAAGATGAATGTAGACATCTTTCCTTCCAAAAGAGCTCCCTACAACACAGCTACTGAGGGGGTGAACTGACCTAGTAGTTCTAAGTGTCCTCTGTAGGCCCTCATGCCCTCACAAAGATCCGTGTATGTAAACTGCATAGCTCAGGGCTACAGTGGCCAAAGCATTCAACCAAAGCTTCCTTCCTTTCTCTAGTTCCTGTTCTGGCTCCTAATCCAGTGGTCTTTGCATTGCATCCCATTTAATCCACCCAGAAGCTGAGATCATACTGAAGTTCTTTCATAGCTTTCTTTCTCACTGTCCTGGCATCCCCCAGAGGCACTTGAAGTCTGATCTGAGCTGTCTGTCAGTTGCCACCTCTTTAGTCTTCTGCCAGTTCAGGAAACACCATCCTTTCCTGGCATGGGGCCCCACACCCCTGACATTTTCCTCATCATGTATGGTAAAACATAGCCGATGAGAAATAAAAATAGATAAACAATCCTCCCCTGACTGAAGGGCTCCTAGGATCCCATATGTGACCTTAAGAATTAATAGAGGGGAGAAACTGCACGGCTCAGGCCAAGTTGAGTCCCAGGGTCCAGACTAAATATTGTCTCAATGTTTTCCCATCTATGCATAGCGATTTCAGTAGGTGGAAAGATAATTCTCTGATTCCAACACAGGCCCTTTCTTTGACTAAATGCTCACTTCATATAATTCAAAACTCCTTTATTGCAGTGTTAACTTTAATAGGCTTAGAAGGAATACAATTTGTCAAGATTAATGTATTTCTAAGGGGCGGCTCAAGACATAATAAGTGTGTTTAATGTAGCTGTAATACTCCTCACTCTCAATTCTATTGCTTTAGAAATTTATACATCAGTTTTCTCATCCTTTACTCCCTTTTCCCTACTCCCTGCCCTCCCCATCTGCTTCTCTTAAACAGGAAAATCTAGAATGCTGGTTTAAAAATAAATAAACTTACCATTAGTTAGTTGGACTAAGCACCCTTCTAAAGAAAATGACTCCTAGTTTATTGCTATCTGGCAAATATAAATGATCCAGTCCCATTTTATTGACTCAACAGTCATCAATGTGAAATACATGACAAGAGCATGTATTTTGTGTTTTTCTAAATGCTTATTTCATCTGCTAAGCCTCATGTTACTGTCACTGAAAAAAAATCAAGTTCTATCTTCCATATCTTCAAAAGCCAGTAAGAGGAAACATTTAAAAATTTTTGAACAAATGAGGTAAGAGACTAAACAGGAATGTTCATTTAGGATTTTCATAGTTTTACCAGTGAAATCCTGACAGAATAAGACTTCTGGCCTCTTGAAAAGCACAGAATACCTTCATGCTTCCTGACATAATTCTACCCTCAGTTTTATAGCATCTTGTCTCAGAGATACTCCATATATAGAGACTGGTCTATAATCTTAAAAACAAAAGGAAATTTCCTTTACAGGTTCAGAATGAGAGGCCACAGGTTTGCATGAAAAAAACCATGGGTTTCTATATTCAGAGAAAAGGTTTCAATTCTGCTCCTGACAAAATTCAGGCTAATCAGCCACTTTTCACTCATATTTCTTTTCTGCAATGTGTGGCTAATATTTACCTAGGTTTGTGGTGGGTAAACATTCAATAAAGGCAGACAAGTTGTATTTATTAATCTCAGCTTCAGCTATACGTACACCTGTACCTTAATAAAAATTTCATATCTCCATGTTTATGTAGCAAGGAATGCTAACGGTATCCACCAATATGCAGACTGTTGACATGACCGTTGTTGGGGAGACCTGAGACCCAATGAGTCAGTGGCCTGCATGTAATGGTAATTGCTGGAGAAGCACTTAGGTTTCTTGTTCTGGAGTTCAAATCCATGTGAAGGTGAGATTTCGGGTCCTCCCACAGTGGCTGTCAGATTGCCAAATTGCTTTGATCTCCACCATCCACAGGAAAACACTGAATTTGAAATTGAATAGCTCTGTAGCGCTGTCATTGCCTTTGATATGGGCCTCCCTCAGATGAAAACCTTACAGAATGATAGAATTCGTTGAAAAGGTAGGAATGCGCGGGTGAGAGCTGTCCACCTGCCCTGTATGTACATTTTAGGAGAAAATCACAGTGTTCTTCCTGCTGTTTGGGACTCTGTCTGCTGACATTAAAATGTCCTCACAACTTACAAAAATCATTAAGGACTCCATTTGCGCCTCCCTGGTGGGAAGCTAAGAAGTGAAAACCATGCCAGCCAGCATACAGTTGGAGCATTTACAGTGCTAGGCTTTCTCTCCAGGCAGCACTCTTGCGGCCTCCCTCTGAGAAGTCAGTGCGACACAGAAGAGCGCTCCCGAAGGCCGCAGTTTTTTGTTAAGGAGACCTCAGCCGCTCCTTTCTCCCCTGCCCCCAGCATCTTGGTTTCATTACCTCTGATGCCCATTGCAGGGATTAAAGAAGGGAAAGTGAGAGAAAAGGAAATGAAAGGGAAAGCAGTGAGAAGGGAATAGTAGGGAAGAAGTGGGGAAAATAGCATACAGGGTAATGGGAGGAGCAGAGCAAAAAGTAATTGGCTTTTAGCAGCTGTTCAGTTGGAAAAGGCGATGGCACCCCCTCCAGTACTCTTGCCTGGAAAACCCCATGGACGGAGGAGCCTGGTGGGCTGCAGTCCATGGGGTCGCACAGAGTCGGACAGGACTGGGCGACTTCCCTTTCACTTTTCACTTTCATGCATTGGAGAAGGCAATGGCAACCCACTCCAGTGTTCTTGCCTGGAGAATCCCAGGGACGGGGGAGCCTGGTGGGCAGCCGTCTATGGAGTCGCACAGAGTCGGACACGACTGAAGTGACTTAGCAGCAGCAGCTGCTTAGTAAAAACTTACTCGGAACTAAGCCTCCACCACCACTTCCAATCTGAGTCTCAACTGAGCTGTAGTTTCAGTAACACGGGACAAAGTGATAGCAATGACAATGGCCTGTAAGTATTCTACGTGAAAGAAAAGCACAGGGACAGCAATCTTTAATGCTACTAAAGAGCACTCCCTGACAAACGAAAGATTTAAGATTGACATGAAGATACTTTCTTAACCGTATAAGTTGTGAAACGATGGGGAATAGTGGTGGAAATGGTTTTGGAATTAATTTCTTTTTCAGAATTTTTTTCTATGGCTGATTCATGTTGATGTTTGGTAGAGACCAACACAACACTGTAAAGCAATTATCCTTCAGTTAAAATTTTTAAATTTATTGGAGTATGGTTGCTTTACAGTGTGTTGTGTTAGTTTCTGCTATACGGCATAGTGCATCAGGTATACGTATACCCCCCTCTTCTTTGGCTTGCCTTCCCATTTAGGTCCACACAGAGCACTCAGTAGAGTTCCCTGTGCTATACCGTAGTTTCTCGTCAGTTACCTATTTTATTCATTGTATCAGCAGTGTATATATGTCTGTCTCAATCTCCCAATTCATTTCCCCCTTTCCCCGCTTGATATCCATCTGTTTGCTCTCTATGTCTGCGTCTCTGTTTCTGCTTCAGTTCAGTTCAGTTGCTCAGTCGTGTCTGACTCTTTGCAACCCTGTGGATTGCAGCACACCAGGCTTCCCTGTCCATCACCAACTCCTGGAGCTGTTCAAACTCATGTCCATTGAATCGGTGATGCCTTCCAACCATCGCATCCTCTGTTGTTCCCTTCTCCTGCCTTTAATCTTTCCCAGCATCAGGATCCTTCCCAGTGAGTCAGTTCTTTACATCAGGTGGCCAAAGTATTGGAGCTTCAGCTTCAGCATCGGTCCTTTCAATGAATATTCAGAACATTTAGTGAGGTCAGTTCAGTCACTCAGTCGTGTCCGACTCTGCGACCCCATGAAATGCAGCACGCCAAGCCTCCCTGTCCATCACCAACTCCCAGAGTTCTCTCAGACTCACGTCCATTGAGTCAGTGATGCCATCCAGCCATCTCAACCTCTGTCATCCCCTCCTCCTCCTTACAATAGAATATTATTCAGCCATACAAAGGAGCAAAACTGGGTCATATGCAGAGACATGGATGGACTTAGAGAAAAACAAATATCGTATATTAATGCATATACGCAGGATCTGAAAAAATTGGTATAGACAATCTCAGAGAATTTTTAAAAATGGAATACACTTTTACTTTTCCAGGATGGTTAAAAGAGGCCCAGCTGAGGGTGGAAGCCATGAATCCTTAGGGACACGTCTGACTCTGGAAACTTTAGCTGGAGGGAAGTGGAACAGTGGGGCTGAGGGTAAGAAAAAGACACAGGAAGAGAAAGCCAAGGGGAGGTTCTGGCTCTGGCTCAAGCTGTACTCGATTTACCTGCTGAAATTCCACGGCCCTCACGCACTTGCGATCAGCAGATAGTGACCTGGAAATGTCCCCCCTGGTGTCCTCTGGCTCTGGAACCTGAAGCTGAGTGGTGCTGCCACTGAGCTGTTCATCACTGTTCTTGAATGGCAGGGATCACCACGGTGCTGACCATGTCCACGGTCCTCTCCGGGGTGAGTGCCTCCATGCCCCAGGTGTCCTACATCAAGGCTGTGGACGTGTACCTGTGGGTCAGCTCCCTGTTTGTCTTCTTGTCGGTCATTGAGTACGCAGCCGTGAACTACCTCACCACAGTGGAAGAGCGGAAACGATTCAAGAAGACTGGGAAGGTACGCCTTGCTTTCCCTACTGGGTCCTTCTGGGAATGTGAGAAAGGCGATCCTCATCCACGCCCTCTCCTGGCAGTATTGCAACCCTTGTATGAAGTTTGTGTAACTTGGCAAAATGCAAGTTTATGACAAATTATCTTGAACTTTACTCTTTTTGCTCTGTGCTGGCTGGTTTCCTTGGCATCCCAAAAGAAAGTTTTGCCAGGAGGTTTTCTGTATGAGGAATTTCTCGCAGTGTGCTCCCCTCCACTGACTTTAACCCTGGAAAAGAAGGGGTTAATGTACAAATCATATCCTTTCATGCAGATGAATGATGATGATGGTGTGTATGTGTGTAGGAAGAGAAAGCCAAGGGGAGGTTCTGGCTCTGGCTCAAGCTGTACTCGATTTACCTGCTGAAATTCCACGGCCCTCACGCACTTGCGATCAGCAGATAGTGACCTGGAAATGTCCCCCCTGGTGTCCTCTGGCTCTGGAACCTGAAGCTGAGTGGTGCTGCCACTGAGCTGTTCATCACTGTTCTTGAATGGCAGGGATCACCACGGTGCTGACCATGTCCACGGTCCTCTCCGGGGTGAGTGCCTCCATGCCCCAGGTGTCCTACATCAAGGCTGTGGACGTGTACCTGTGGGTCAGCTCCCTGTTTGTCTTCTTGTCGGTCATTGAGTACGCAGCCGTGAACTACCTCACCACAGTGGAAGAGCGGAAACGATTCAAGAAGACTGGGAAGGTACGCCTTGCTTTCCCTACTGGGTCCTTCTGGGAATGTGAGAAAGGCGATCCTCATCCACGCCCTCTCCTGGCAGTATTGCAACCCTTGTATGAAGTTTGTGTAACTTGGCAAAATGCAAGTTTATGACAAATTATCTTGAACTTTACTCTTTTTGCTCTGTGCTGGCTGGTTTCCTTGGCATCCCAAAAGAAAGTTTTGCCAGGAGGTTTTCTGTATGAGGAATTTCTCGCAGTGTGCTCCCCTCCACTGACTTTAACCCTGGAAAAGAAGGGGTTAATGTACAAATCATATCCTTTCATGCAGATGAATGATGATGATGGTGTGTATGTGTGCGTTAGTCACTCAAACCTGTCCGACTCTGTGACCCCATAAACTGCCAGCTCCTCTATCCATGGAATTCTCCTGGCAAGAATACCAGAATGGGTAGCCTTTCCCTTCTCCAGGAGATCTTCCTGACCCAGCGATTAAAACAGGTCTCCTGCACTGCAGACAGATTCTTCACCATCTGAGCCACTCAGTTCAGTTCAGTTCAGTCACTCAGTCGTGTCCGACTCTTTGCGACTCCATGAATCGCAGGACGCCAGGCCTCCCTGTCCATCACCATCTCCCGGAGTTCACTCAGACTCACGTCCATCGAGTCCGTGATGCCATCCAGCCATCTCATCCTCGGTCGTCCCCTTCTCCTCCTGCCCCCAGTCCCTCCCAGCATCAGAGTCTTTTCCAATGAGTCAACTCTTCGCATGAGGTGGCCAAAGTACTGGAGTTTCAGCTTTAGCATCATTCCTTCCAAAGAAATCCCAGGGTTGATCTCCTTCAGAATGGACTGGTTGGATCTCCTTGCAGTCCAAGGGACTCTCAAGAGTCTTCTCCAACACCACAGTTCAAAAGCATC
>SJYX01016578.1:0-13201 GCA_006410675.1 Oreotragus oreotragus | reverse complement strand
CCAAACATCCTGGAATGCAAAGTCAAGTGGGCCTTAGGAAGCATCACTACAAACAAAGCTAGTGGAGGTGATGGAATTCCAGTTGAGCCATTTCAAATCCTGGAAGATGATGCTGTGAAAGTGTTGCACTTAGTATGCCAGCAACTTTGGAAAACTCAGCAGTGGCCACAGGACTGGAAAAGGTCAGTTTTCATTCCAGTCCCGAAGAAAAGCAATGCCAAAGAATGCTCAAGCTACCGCACGATTGCACTCATTTCACATGCCAGTAAAGTAATGCTCAGAATTCTCCAAGCCAGGCTTCAACAGTATGTGAACTGTGAACTTCCAAATGTTCAAGCTGGTTTTAGAAAAGGCAGAGGAACCAGAGATCAAATTGCCAACACCCGTTGGATCATCAAAAAAGCAAGAGAGTTCCAGAAAAAACATCTGTTTCTGCTTTATTGACTATGCCAAAGCCTTTGACTGTGTGGATCACAACAAACTGTGGAAAATTCTGAAAGATGGAAATAGCAGACCACCTGACCTACCTCCTGAGAAATCTGTATGCAGGTCAGGAAGCAGCAGTTAGAACTGGACATGGAACAGCAGACTGGTTGCTAATCGGGAAGGCAGTATGTCAAGGGTGTATATTGTCATCCTGCTTATTTAACTTATATCCAGAGTACATCATGAGAAACGCCAGGCTGGCATTCAGAAGCATGAGCCGAAATCAAGATGGCCAGGAGAAATGTCAGTAACCTCAGATATGCAGATGACACCACCCTTATGGCAGAAAGCAAAGAACTAAGGAGCCACTTGATGAAAGTGAAAGAGGAGAGTGAAAAAGTTGGCTTAAAACTCAACATTCAAAAAACTATGATCATGGCATCCGGTCCCATCACTTCATGGCAAATAGATAGGGAAACAATAAAAACAGTGAGAGACTTTATTTGGGGGTGCTCCAAAATCACTGCAGATGGTGACTGCAGCCATGAAGTTAAAAGACGCTTGCTCCTTGGAAGAAAAGTTATGACCAACCTAGATAGCATATTAAAAAGCAGAGACATTGCTTTGCCAAAAAGATCTGTCTAGTCAAAGATTTGGTTTTTCCAGTACTCATATATGGATGCGAGAGTTGGACTGTAAAGAAAGCTGAGCACCGAAGAATTGATGCTTTTGAACTGTGGTGTTGGAGAAGAGTATTGAGAGTCCCTGGATAGCAAGGATATCCAACCAGCCCATCCTAAAGGAATTGAGTCCTGAATATTCGTTGGAAGAACTTATGCTGAAGCTGAAACGCCAATACTTTGGCCACCTGATATAAAGAACTGACTCATTTGAAAAGAACCCGAGGCTGGGAGAGATTGAAGGTGAGAGGAGAAGGGAATGACAGAGGATAAGATGGCTGGATGGCATCACCGACTCAATAGACGTGAGTCTGAGTTAACTCCAGGAGTTGATGGACAGGGAAGCCTGGTGTGCTGAGATTCATGGGGTCGCAAAGAGTCAGACACGACTGAGCGACTGAACTGAACTGAACTGAACCACCAGGGAAGTCCCTGGAAGGTTTTTATTACCACCAAACCCTTTAGCTCTTACCTTCCTATTTCCCCCATCCTTCTTGTTGTTTTAGTCCCTGAGTTGCATCCGACTCTTTGCGAGCCCATCGTCTGTATCCCTCCAGGCTCCTTTGTCCATGAGATTTTCCCAGGCAAGGTTACTAGAGTGGGTTGCCATTTCCTTCTCCAGACAGTCTTCTCCACTGAGGAATCCAACCCTCATCTCCTGGATTGACAGGTGAATTCTTTACCACTGAGTCACCAGGGAAGCCCCATCCCCCATCCTAGGCACTCTCTAATTTACCTTCTCTTTCCGTAGATTTACCTATACTCTAAATAGTATCATACAATATGTGGCCTTTATGGGTGGCTTCTTTCATTTAGCATAATGTTTTTAACGTCCACCCAGATTATAACGTGATTCAGTAATTCATTTTTTGTATGCAATTATTCCATTGTATGGTATACTATATATTGTTTGTCCATTCGTCAGTTCATGGACTTCTGCGTTGTTTCCACTTTTTACCTATGCATGCATAATGCTGCACTGAGCGTTCATGTACAAGTTTTCATATAGACATATGTTTGCGTTTCCGTTGGGTATATACTTAGGAGTGGAATTCCTGAGATATGTGGTAACTCTGTATTTAACTTTTTGAGGAATGGTCACGCTTCCAAAGCAGTTATACCAATTTACATTTCCACTGGCAGTGTTTGATGGCTTCAGTTTTTCCACATTCTTGTTAACAACACAATCTGACTTTTTGACTATCAACTTCCTAATGAGTGTGAAGTGCTATCTCGCTATGGTTTTGATTTGTATTTCTCTGATGACTAATGATGTTGAGCATCTTTCCATTTGCTGATTGGGCACGTGTATATCATCTTTAAAGAAATGTCTGTTCAGCTTGCCTATTTTTAATTGGATTTTAAAAAACTTTTTAAAATTAATGAGTTGTAAAAGTTCTTTATATATTCTAGATACAGGTTTCTTATCCAGTATATGCTTTGCAGATATTTTTTCCCATTCTTTGGTTGCCTTTTCACTTGCCTGATAGTCTTTTGAAGCACAAAATTTTTTGATCTTGATGAAGGTCAGAACTTTTTTTTTTTTTGCCACTTTAGTTTTTAATTGAAGGATAATTGCTTTACAGAATTTTGTTGTTTTCTGTCAGACATCAACAAGAATAGGTACACCCATGTCCCCTCCCTCCTGAACTTCCCTCCCAACTCCCTCCCCATCCCACCCTTCTAGATTGTCACAGAGCCCCTGTTTGAGTTCCCTGAGTCAGACAGCAAATTCCCACTGGCTGGCTGTTTTACATATGATAATGTAAATTTCCATGTTACTCTCCATACATCTCACCCTCTCCTCCCTTCTCCTCGCTGTGTCCATAGGTCTGTTCTCCACGTCTGTTTCGCCCTTGCTGCCCTGCAGATAAATTCGTCAGTACTGTCTTTCTAGATTTCACATACATGCGTCAGCTGCAGTCCATGGGGTCGCAACGAGCCGGACACGACTGAAGTGACCGGGCACGGCATTCGATGTTTATATTTCTCGCTCTGACTTACTTCACTCTGTATAATAGGCTCTGGGTTCGTCCGCCTCATTAGAACTGACTCAAATGTGCTCCTTTTTATGGCTGTAAATTTCACTGTGTATAGGTACCACAGCTTCTCTCTCCACTCATGTGTCAGTGGACATCTTGGTTGCTTCCATATTCTAGCTGTTGTAAATTAGTGCTGCAATGAAAATTGGGTACATGTGTCTTTTTCAATTTAGTTTCCTCAGGGTGTATGCCGAGGAGTGGGTTTGCTGGGTCAAAAGGTGGTTTTATTCCTAGTTTTTTAAGGAATCTCCATACCGTCTTCTACAGTGGCTGTATCAGTTTACATTCCCACCAGCAATTCTCCACACCCTCTCCAGCATTGTTTGTAGACTTTTTGATGATGGCCATTCTGACCGGTGTGAGGGGGTATCTCATTGTAGTTTTGATTTGCGTTTCTCTAACAATGAATGATGTTGAGCATCTTTTCATGTGTTTGTTAGCCATCTGTATGTCTTCTTTGGAGAAATGTCTGTTTAGGTCTTTTCCCCACTTTTTGATTGTTTGTTTTTCTGGTGTTGAGTTGTATGAGCTGCTTGTATATTTTGGAAATTAATTATTTGTCAGTTGTTTCCTTTGCTCTTATTTTCTCTCATTTTGAGGGTTGTCTTTTCACCTTGTTGGTTGTTTCCTTTGCTGTGCAAAAAGCTTTTAAGTTTAATTAGGCCCCATTTGTTTATTTTTATTTCCATTACTCTAGGAGGTGGGTCATAGAAGATCTTGCTTTGATTGATGTCATTGAGTTTTCTGCCTGTGTTTTCCTATAAGTGTTTTATAGTTTCTGGTCTTACATTTAGTTCTTCAATCCATTTTGAGTTTATCTTTGTGTATGGCGAGGGCTTCCCTGGTGGCTCAGAGGTTAAAGCATCTGCCTGCAATGCGGGAGACCTGGGTTTGATCCCTGGGTCGAAAAGATCCCCTGGAGAAGGAAATGGCAAGCCACTCCAGTATTCTTGCCTGGAGAATCCCATGGACGGAGGAGCCTGGTGGGCTACAGTCCACAGGGTGGCAAAGAGTCGGACATGACTGAGTGACTTCACTTGTGTATGGCATTATGAAGTGTTCTGATTTCATTCTTTTGCATGTAGCTGTCCAGTTTTCCCCACATCACTTACTGAAGAAGCTGTCTGCCATATTGTATATTCTTGCCTCTTTTGTCACAAATAAGTTACCTGTAGGTGCATGGGTTTAATTTAAGGTCAACATTTTTGTTTCTTGTGCTTTTGGTGTCATATATAAAACTCCAAATCCAAAGTCATCAAGATTTACTTACATTTTTGTTTCGAAACTTTTACAAGTTTTGCTTTTTATATTGACCCATTTTGAGTTAATTTTTGTATGTGGTATAAGGTGGGGAAGGAGGTAGAAATCATAGGCTTTTAACCTCAAAAATCAAACCAAAGGTAAAATGTCTGAAAATACTAATAAATAAATACACAAATATGTGGCAGGAGACACATGAAACAAGACTGCCCAATTGTTAGTAATTGTTACGGTGGAATGATGAGTATGACTGACCTATATATTTAAAATCGCTTTGTGTCCATACAGAGATAGTTAAATGGTTTATTCTCATTTGGTTATTATTACCCTGATAGCCGTCATTTCTTAAAATTTCTCCTTATGTATGTCCTTTTCTATTTCTTTTTTGTTTCTTTATTTTGCTTTTCTATATTTATTTATCTGCTAAAAGTGACCAAATTTTTAACTTGCTGTGTTTCTCTGTACGTGTGGGTTTGTAAGGCTAATAAACATTTTCAGTTAATTGTGCCTTTAAAATATAATAAGTTATGGCTTTATATTTATTTGTACTTACTGTACTAGCATTTGAAAACTAGCAGAGATCAGTGTTTAGAGAAGTACAGCTATTAGATATATTTTGTTATCTTTCTAATTGAATTTTGCTTTATTCCAGAAAATTTAGAAAATATAGCTAAAGGAAAAACTAGCAGACTTTAAAATAATTCAAAATTGTGCCACTCAGAAATTAATTATAAGCATCTAAATTTGTAAATAAAAGTAATACATATGGGGGGAAAACCCTGAAGCTTTTATTGAGAGGCATAGAATGAAAGCTTAGTTACCTCCCAGCTGACCCCCTCTACCCCATATCACTAGGGCTTTTCTTCTCAGGTAACCACAAATAGACAGTTGCCCAGGTATATTTTGTTACTTGTTATCTGAGAATCTTTTGTTGTTTGTTTATATTCATGGCAGCGTAAAATTTATACCTATTTGATACTTTTTTTTCACTTTGAGATATGTCAGGATGAGAATTTAAAGGTCACATTCTACTATAAATACTGTTAGCATTTTGTTATATTTCTTTCCATCTGTGTTGCTAGTGCATGATCATGAAGAACAAAGGTGAGCCTTGCTTGTACAACTCAAAATTCCAAACTGGAACATTTTAGTGGGGAGAGGGTGGGATGATTTGGGAGAATGGCATTGAAATATGTATACTATCATGTAAGAAACGAATCGCCAGTCTATGTTCGATGCAGGATGCAGGATGCTGGGGGTTGGTGCATGGGGATGATCTGGAGGGATGATGTGGGGTGGGAGGTGGGAGGGGGGTTCATGTTTGGGAGTTCATGTACACCCATGGCGGATTCATGTCAATGTATGCCAAAACCAATACAGTACTGTAAAGTAAAATAAAGTAAAAATTAAAAAAATATATAGTATGCATTTTATGTGGTGATTTAAATCCAGACTTTAAATCTAACTTTAAAACCTTCTAGATAGTATGACAAAAGATTTTTTAGATTTGTGAACTTATTTTAATGCTGTTAGTAGATGAAAATTGTATTATTTTTTGAAATACATTTAATCTTCCTTTCAAATGATTAGACAGAAGCTATCCTCTAGTATGATTTTTAAATTCCTTCCCAAAGCATAGTTCTAGAAGTAAGTTCTCAAGCCAGGGGGAGAAAGCTACTTTTAATAGGTATGGAACTGTGAACTTTTTTTCCTTCTGTTTCTAAGATAATATGTATATAGGAATATTAGTGTTTTCTTGAACTGCACTTTTCTTTTACATTAAAAATTTGATTAACAAGAACTAGGGGAGATTGCACTATTATGATTAATTGAATTTTGATTATCTGAGGAATAATCAGTAGAACTTTGTATTGCTCTGTTCTTTATTGTGGGAAATCTTCCTGATGTATATCAATACCTTTTCTTGCTTTAATAAATACTTGTTTCCACTGCTTGTCTGTGCAAGAACCATATCTAAATTATATATCCCAGTCCTTCACACAAGGAAGATCAGATATAAAATAAAGTACATGATAAATACTTTTTAAAGACTTTGTTGTTGAAGATAACGTAATCTTTCTTTCTTTGGGATTTGGCATGTGACATTCTGACTCCTTTCCCAGCAAACTGAGCTTTCACCGTTAGGTTGTTTCAGGTACATGTGTAGAAGTTCGGATCAGTTCAGTTCAGTCGCTCAGTCGTGTCTGACTCTTTGCCACCCCATGAATCACAGCACACCAGGCCTCTTTGTCCATCACCAGTTCCTGGAGTTCACCCGAACTCATGTCCATTGAGTCTGTGATGCCATCCAGCCATCTCGTCCTCTGTCGTCCCCTTCTCCTCCTGCCCCCAATCCCTCCCAGCATCAGAGTCTTTTCCATTGAGTCAGCTCTTCGCATGAGGTGGCCACAGTATTGGAGTTTCAGCTTTATCATCAGTCCTTCCAATGAACACCCAGGACTAATCTCCTTTAGAATGGACTGGTTGGATCTCCTTGCAGTCCAAGGGACTCTCAAGAGTTTTCTCCAACACCACAGTTCAAAGGCATCAATTCTTCGGCGCTCAGGTTTCTTCTTAATCCAACTCTCACATCCATACATGAGCACTGGAAAAACCATAACCTTGAATAGAGCCATGCTGCTGCTGCTGCTGCTGCTAAGTCACTTCAGTCGTGTCCGACTCTGTGTGGCCCCATAGACGGAAGCCCATCAGGCTCCCCCGTCCCTGGGATCCTCCAGGCAAGAACACTTGAGTGGGTTGCCATTTCCTTCTCCAATGCATGAAAGAGAAAAGTGAAAGGGAAGTCGCTCAGTCATGTCCATCTCCCAGTGACCCCATGGACTGCAGCCCACCAGGCTCCTCCATCCATGGGATCTTCCAGGCAAGAGTACTAGAGTGGGGTGCCATTGCCTTCATAGATGGCCCCAAATAGCCAATAATATAGTACTGGCCCTAAAACAGACACTTAGATCCATGGAACAAAATAGAAGTCCAGAAATGAGCCCACACTCATATGGTCAGTTAATCCGTGACAAAGGAGACAAAATATACAATGCAGAAAAGATAGTCTCTTCAATCAATGTTGTTGGGAAAACTTCTGTTCATGCAGAAGAATGAAACACTTTGTTGCACCATATTCAGAAATAAACTGAAAATGGGTTAGACTTGAATGTAAGATCTTAAATCATAAAACTCCTAGAAGAAAATATAGACAGTCACCTCATTTACTTTGGTCTTAGCAGTATTTTTTGAATATGTCTCTTCAGCAACATCGATGG
Organism: Oreotragus oreotragus; assembly: GCA_006410675.1. NCBI lineage: Eukaryota > Metazoa > Chordata > Mammalia > Artiodactyla > Bovidae > Oreotragus > Oreotragus oreotragus. The sequence goes on along the minus strand of SJYX01016578.1, from coordinate 5,515 downwards.
ACCTGGAAGGTGTAGATGCTAAGTGAAATAAGTCAGACAGAGAAATACCAAATGATTTCACTTACATGTGGAATCTAAAAATCAAAACAAATAGACTCATAGATCCAGAGAACCAACTGGTGGTTGCCAGAGGGAAGACAGGTCAGGGAAGACGGACAAAATAAGTGAAAAAGATGAAGAGATACAACTTTATTGGTTACAGATGATGTATAGTTTTTGTGATGATCACTCCATAATGTATAAAAATATCAAATCAATATATCATGTACCTGAAACAAATATAATATTATTAATTATAATTGAAGTAAATAAAGCAGGCAATAAAGAAATGTTAGTTTATATTGTAAATACAATTGCTATAATGGAATGTGTTTTTAATTAAAATTTTAAGAATACTGTGCTTTGATAAGTTGATTTGTTTTAATCAGGTATAAAATTTTAAGAGTATAAGGCTCATACATCTATAGCTAAAGTATTTTCTTCCTTTCCTTTCTCCCTGTCTAGTTACATATGCTTTTTAAAGTATGCTTTACAGTTACATCGTTTCTTTGTTTCTTGTGGTCAGTTGCTAGAGAGAAAGTTAATTCTCTGAAACAATTTTGGTTTATTTATAGATTGGTCAAAGAAAAAATGATGTATGAAAAAGAAGCAAAACAACAAGAAGAAAAGATTGAAAAAATGAAAGCCGAAGATGGTGAAAATTATGCTATTAAAAAACAGGTAAAATTATTATTTAAGATATAATTTCACCTTAAGACTTCAGTCTACAGTTCCTTTCTAATCTCATACCATTTTATAACTTTAAGTACCATCTTTGTGACCATTCATTTATTTACACAGCAGATATTTATGAAACCCTGCTACTTGTCAAATGCTGTTTTAGGCACTCTTTTAGATGTGGCATTAAAACAAGAAAACAAACCCAGAATTCCTGCTTACTTGGCATTCATTCTCATGCCACTATCTGTCTCTGAGCCCGATAGAAACCATTCCAGATGCATGCATTCAACTGATCACCTCTTGACATATCCTATCCCTTCTGGGTTCAAGCTAAGAATCTTGGCCTTCCCTCAACCCAGCTCATCGCCTCCAAAGAAGAAGCTATTCTCGCTCTTGTTTCCCCCCTCTCAATAAATGGTACCTCTGCTTACTCAGATACTCAAACCAAAACTTACAGGTCTCTTCTTGATCACCAAGTCCTCTTTCTTTCTCCCTTGATTTCTTTCTCTGCTGCCACTATCCTAGTCCAGTCCACTGTCGTTTCTTGCCTGTACTACTGCAGGAGCCTCCTTGTTGATACTCTGTCTCTTGATAACCCTACATTCCTTTCATACTGCAGTAGCCAGGTTGATCTCTTTAGAATGTGTACCATATTACTTATTCTATTACCTAAAATCCAGTGTCTAATGAATTTAGAATAAAATCCAGATGACACTAGGTAAAAGGATAATATACAAGAGCTTATATACATAATATCTCAAGACTTGTTTTGTCAAATCAGCTTTATGAACTCACAGTGGTTTTTATCATATAAATTTTGTTATATAGAATGGTAAGAATGCATCCTTAGCTCAGGCTTAATTAAGCAAAATTAATAATTTAACTTTTTGATTCTTAAAATTATGTTAAATGTTTTTTGACAGCTTCTTCCATAAATATTCATATCCCCTTTGTACCTCTCTCACTAAGGTACTCTATTTTCCCACATCTAGTGAGAAGCATTGTAACGTAGTGTATCACTTAATTCACCCAGGTCCTGCTTGGGTCCCATCCAGCTTGTTTTCCCACTTGTACAGTTTTGTTTAGTTTTTTTTCTGCTCTGTGCTTTTTGTCACCAATAATGCATTTTAAAATAGTCCTATAGCTAGAATATGAGTTGTGAGTTACATGGAATGGGGAATGTGTTTCCTTTCTAAATGTTGCCGTGTGCTCAGTTGAGTCCAACTCTTCACGACCCTGTGGACCATAGCTCCTCCGTCCATGGAGTTTTCCAGGCAAGCTTACTGGAGGGGTTGCCTTTTCCTACTCCAGGGGATCTTCCCAACCTAGGACTCAAACCTGCATCTCTTGCATCTTCCGCATTGGCAGGGGGATTCTATACCACTGGACCACCTTTCTAAACAAAATTCTACAAGTAGTGCCACTATTTAATTTTTAATATTTGTATTATCTTTCAAGAAAATTACTGCTTGATAGGTAAGAGTTAACTGTATTGAATCCTGTGTTCTAATTGTTATTTGATGATATTAGCCACTTACTGGTTATATCATTGATTGCATATGCAGATATAAAAGGGGAAAATTGAGTGAAAGTCGCTTAGTTGTGTCTGACTCTTTGCATCCCCATGGACAGTCCATGGAATTCTCCAGGCCAGAATACTGGAGTGGGTAGCCGTTCCCTTATCCAGGGGATTTCCCCAACTCAGGGATCAAACCCAGGTCTCCTGCATTGCAGACAGATAGATTCTTTACCAGCTGAGCCACAAGGGAAGCCCAAGAGTACTGGAGTGGATAGCCCATCCCTTCTCCGGCAGATCTTCCTGATCCAGGAATTGAACCAGGGTCTCCTGCATTGCAGGCAGATTCTTTACCCACTGAGCTATCAGGGAGTCCCATAAAAGGGAAAAATATTTATTCAAAAACCCTTTCTACACTCAGCTGTGTTAAGATTCTTTTGTCACAGTGGTCATGGTTTATAACATGATTTCCTAGATTCATAGTCAGCCTAGTACTTAAATTTAAGAATATCATCCCGTATCTAATTATAGAGCAGTAAATTTTTCATGTTTGCATTCTCAGCCTGCAGTATATAGAGTTGTCCAGTCTTGTTTCAGAGTCTCGTGGAGCTTTGTCTTTGCTCTGGCTCAGCCTACGTGCCTTTCTCAGTCCCTTTCCCTAACTTGCCTCTGCTGTTTGTGCAGTCATTTATGTTTTTCTTGCGTGCGAGGGGAGTTGCGTTGCCAAAAGCACTGCTCTGTCCCTGACTCCTACAGCTTTGAGGCCAGTCAGTGCTTCTTGACATCTGCTGACGCCCCTTATAAAAAATAGCAAGAGGGCCAAATGCCAGATTTTGTGGGTTCTCTCCTCTTTTCCCTGCATCCTCCTTGTCTGAGCTAAGTGCCATCTGCAATCACGTCTCGCTGTCTTGGCTTGTCTCTCACTTGGTTCCATTTGCCCTGGCTTTCCTGGGTCTTCTGAACCAGCCCTGTTTTATGACATACACATACAGTGCTGTCCCATCAAACTTCTTACCTGAAATTGATGACCAAAACTGTTCTCTCCTGGAGTAGGCCTCATTTTGGTTCTTCTAAAGTAAGCTAGGCAGAAGTTTCAGGGCCCTAGCAAGCCAAAATACCAGAGTTACTCTGCTGTCCTTGTTCTCTGGCTAAAAAGTGTAACACAGTATTCAGAAGTTAACTGAATATTGTTAGCCTTCTTCTGCTTATGATATTCCTGTTTTCCTCTACCTTCCTCATCATACTTAATTTTTACATGAACATAAGTTTTCATTTTTTGGCATAAATGCCCAAATAAATTCTGGGTCATGTTAGTACATTTTTTGCTTTAAAAGAAACTACCAAGATCTTTCCTGAGTGGCTGTGTTCGTATCATTTTATGTTTGTATCAGTCATCTTTGATGGTTTGACGTCTCCACATCCTTGCCAGCATTTGCTGTTATCACTATTTTTTAAATTTTGTTTGTCTATTTATTTTTGGCTGTGCCAGGTCTTCACTGCTGCCCCAGACTCCCTCTGGTTGCAGGCAGCGGGGCTTCTCTTCCTTGCTGCGTGCAGGCTGCTCACTGTGGTGGCTTGTCTTGCGTGGAGCACAGGGCCTCTCGGCTTCTGTAGTTGCCGTGTGCAGATTCTAAAGCGCTGGCACAGTAGGTGTGGTGCACGGCCTTAGCTGCCCCGTGGCATGCAGAATCCTCCTGGACCAGGGTCAGACCTGTCTCCCCTGCACTGGCAGGCAGACTCTCAACCGTGGACCACCAGGGGAGTCCTGGTGTTATCACTGGTGTTTTCACCGTTTTCATTTTGACATTTACCCATCACATCTACATGGTTAGTGTATAGTGGCAGCTGATTTTGCTTTTAATTTGAATTTCCCTAATGACTAATAATATAGAACTTCTCATTTGCTTATTGCCTATCTGTATATCCTCTTCATTGAAATGTCTCTCCATGTTTTCTGCTCATTTTCTAATTAGATATTCTGTTTTAGTTTTGAGAATTTTTAATATTTTCTAGATAAATGCCTTTTGTTACATATACGGTTTCCAGACATTTTCTTTTAGTCCTTATTTTGTCTTCTTACCCTCTTAATACAATCTTTTATTGACCAACAGTCTTTAACTTTGAGAACACCGCCTTTACAGCTAATGTCTCCTTTTGTGAACCATACTTTGACATCAAATCTAAGGCCTCTTTGGCTAGACTTTGGTCCTGAAGATTTTCTTGTTTTCTGAACGTTGTGTGGTTTTATTTATCTCTTACATTCACGGCTTCAGTTGAGTTTGAGGTAGTTTTTATTTAAGGGGGGTGTGTGTGCTTACTCGCTCAGTCGTGTCCAGCTCTTCGCGACCCCATGGAGTGTAGTCCACCAGGCTCCTCTGTCCATGGGGATTTTTCAGACAAGAATACTGGGAGTGGATGCCACGCCTTTCACAGGTCTTCCCAGCCCAGGGGCCAGACCCAGGTCTCCGGCATTGCAGGCAGACTCTTTACGGTCTGAGCCACCAGGGAAGCCCATGTAAGGTGTGAGGTTTCGTTAAAGATTCATCTTTTTGCCTGAGTGCCCAGTTCCAGCAGCAGTTGTTGAAAAGGTTATATCCTTCCTCCACAGAAGTGCTTTTGTTCGTTTGTCAGAAACCAGGGGGCCTTGTTTGTGTGGATCTCTTTTCGGGTTCTCTTCTGGTCCATTAATCTGTGTCTAACTCTACCAGTACCACACCAGCTTGAATACTGTAGCTATATAATGAACCTTAGCATTGGGAAGAGTGAGCCCTCTCACTTGCTTCTTTTTCTCTCAGAATTATTTTTCCTAATTTTTTTGCCTTTCTGTAAAAATTTTAAAATAATGATCTCCATTAAACCTGGAGATCAACTTGGGGAGTATTCATGTCTTTACTATGTTGAATCTTCCAGTCAGTGAACATGGCAAGTCTCTCCAGTTTATTTAGGTCTCATTTCTTTCTTAGAATTGGATTGGCCAAAAGGTTTATTTGGGTTTTTCCAAATGAACCTTTTGGTCAACCCAATATTTTGTAATTTTTAGCATACAGATCCTATACATGTTTTGTTAGATTTAAACCTAAGTATTTCTTTTTTTTTTTTTTTTGAGGGTATTGTAAATGGTATTGTTCTTAGTTTCAGTTACCAATGCTGTATTTGTTGTTAGATATAAAAGTGCAGTCAGTTTTTTGTGTGTTGATCTTAAAACCTGCAACCTTGACTTTGCTGACTTCACGGATTAGTTCTGGGAGTTTTGCGTGGATTCCTTCTGACTTTCTACAT
>SJYX01016577.1:510101-528206 GCA_006410675.1 Oreotragus oreotragus | reverse complement strand
CCGTATGAGTGGGAACCAAACCTGTACAAGCTTGGGGGTCGACTTGGGGGTCATTTGCCACAGCAGCAAAACTGAGCTTCTCCTGGTTAATACGGACACTGACCCTTCCTGATTCTTCCCACCATCCTCAGCCCAGGCCCCAGCAAACTCCTGGAACCCCGACTGTCTATCCTGGTCTGGGCTGCTGCTAAACCACAGCCGCCGTCGTGAGATCAGAAGCGGGCACCCCTCCTCCAGACAGCCGTGGGGACGCTGGGAGAGCAGGATGCACAGTAGGCACGGCCATCGCCTGGACGCTGTCCTGACAAGTACACGAACCGTGTGATGATGCCATCGGTGGGCCCGTAAAAGGGGTGGCAGCTCAACCCCCCGCAGTGTGAACTGGCTCCACCGGATCTTACCTCTGCCCGTGTTAGTTAAGGTCAGCCTGATACTCTACTCCTCTAGGCCCTACCATCACCCCACCCCCACTGCCACCCAGGTGCCCAATGCTGGCACAACACAAGGCAGGGAAGACCCTTTCATCTGACTAGACGAGTGCAAAAGAAGGAAGATGAGGACAGAGCAAAGTCAGCACTCTGGGCAGGGGAGCTGGGCGCACTTGGGCTCTGCCTCTTAAGGGCTTAAGGTGGGGGTTTCTTCCCCACCCTGGGCCTCAGTTTCCCTGTCTGGTCAAAGAGGGTCAAAAGGGTGGGCTGTGTTCCTTCCAGCTCTGAAGCTGCAGGGTGGTAGAGGGTGAGTTTATACCAGTGTGTTGGGGGGTCTGTACCCACACCCAGATTTGGAGCCTGGCACCTTCACTCACCAGGTGCCTGACCGTGAGGAATGCTTTGGCCTGTAGAGTCAGTTATCATGACGATGAACTGAGACAAAAATAACAGATTAGCTAACTTATTGAACTCTGCGTGCCAGACACTTTGCTAAGCATTTCGTATCCGTTATCTCTTTCATCTGTCCAAACACTTCCTGGAGTAGGAACTACAGTCAGTTCTGCTGTAACTCTTGCTTTGAACACGAGAATCCGTGCCAGTGGGATTTATCCATCAGGGTGCGAATGAAGCGTAACGCAAATTTCACTTCTGCCTGTGGTCACTTCATCCGCAAGAAACACTAAGAGAATGAAAAACTGCGTCCAGCTGAATGAAGCTGAGCAGGAATTCACAAAATGGGCACACCTAAACTCTGTCTCCCAGCTACCTCAGTACAACAGGTGGGTGGTGAGTCACACCATTCCCATCAGGTGTCCAACCTCAGATAACCCCCCTCCCAGGCTTCAGGGTGACTCAACGCTCCATCCAATGCACACTTCCATGGCAAATGTCAGGTCATCACCAAAGTAAAGCACCGTATTTATTGTACCACTTAAGTGTTTCTATTTATTCCATTTAACGTGTGTAAACCTGTGGTAGGGCCCTAAAGTAAATCCTAAAGAAAATCAACCCTGAATATTCATTGGAAGACTGATGCTGAAGCTGAAACTCTAATACTTTGGCCACCTGATGTGAAGAACTGACTCACTGGAAAAGACCCTGATGCTGGGAAAGATTGAAGGCAGGAGGAGAAGGAGACGGCAGAAGATGAGATGGTTGGATGGCATCACCGACTCAGTGGACATGAGTTTGAATAAACTCCAGGAGTTGGTGATGGACAGGGAGGCCTGGCGCGCTGCAGTCCACGGGGTCGCAAAGAGCCCCAGGACTGAGCGACTGAACAGCAACAATAAACCCGTGCTACCGTATTTTCCAGGTGCGTTCTCTTTTTGCGACACTGATGAGGTTTCTGAGTGCTGGGCCCTGGCCCTATCTCCACCGCAGCCCTGTGCTTTTTATTGTGTGGTTTCCCACAGCGCAGGGATTTTCAAGAATGCACTGGAAGTTTTAGAGCGGAACCAACTGTAAATGATCTCCATTTTACTGCTGCGAAAACTGAGGCCAAAGGTTAATGGAGTGTGCCCATTCACTAGCATAATGCCTGCACATTAAAGTCGTAACAGTAGTAATTACAATCATAACTTGTATTAAAAGCCTACAATGAGCCAGGCAGTGGCTGAAGTACCTAGAAAAGTCCCATTTACTCGTCCTGACACCCTTGGGATATAAGATGATCAGTACCCCTATTTTACAGCTGCGGAAACAGAGGCAGAGGTTACCCAGCTGGACAGGACAGGCGGATGTCATACCCCTGGTTTGTATCTGAGAGCCAAAACGCACGGGGCCCGTGGCTCTGCGTGCTCAGTACTCACTGCTTGATGCTGTTGACGGCGTAACCCCTCCCCAGGCACTGGTTATGCCCTGCTCCCCACGGCAGGCTGTAGTTCTTCAGTCGCTTCCCATCTTTGTAAAAGTCTTTCTTCTCCGATCCGTCAGGGTTCAGGAATCGGTTATATTTAAATACCTGAAACAGGAAGATGGTCCCTTTCTAACTCCATCCCCAAATCAGGGATGTATGGAGAAAAATGTCTGAAGATGTTTTTCACAGTCTTGTTTATAAGAAAGAAACAGTGGACACAATGTAAAGCTCAGCTGATGGGGACTGGCTAAAGATGGTGGCAGCTAATGATAAGGCTGAGCTTGGTCTGTGTGTGCTAACATTGGAAAGAACTTTGAAGACTGGTTCTTGGGTGAAAAAACAAATATTGTGTGACTATTGTGTGATTCTGTGACTATATAAACACATATTTATTCACATGAGTGTGAGGATCTTGTGTGTCTCTAAAAAGACATAAATATCTAAAGGACAGGCTCCCAACCACAGTTAGGGAACCCTGAGGAACTGGAGAGGAAGGGGAATGAAGACAGATTTTTATTTGTCAATATATATATGTCTATATTTCTGTCTTAAAGTATAGAAAGCCAGACATCCTGGAATGTGAAGTCAAGTGGGCTTTAGAAAGCATCACTACGAACAAAGCTAGTGGAGGTGATGGAATTCCAGTTGAGCTCTTTCAAATCCTGAAAGATGATGCTGTGAAAATGCTGCACTCAATATGCCAGCAAATTTGGAAAACGCGGCAGTGGCCACAGGACTGGAAAAGGTCAGTTTTCATTCCAATTCCAAAGAAAGGCAATGCCAAAGAATGCTCAAACTACCGCACAATTGCACTCATCTCACATGCTAGTAAAGTGATACTCAAAATTCTCCAAGCCAGGCTTCAGCAATACGTGAACCATGAACTTCCAGATGTTCAAGCTGGTTTTAGAAAAGGCAGAGGAACCAGAGATCAAATTGCCAACATCCGCTGGATCATGGAAAAAGCAAGAGAGTTCCAGAAAAACATCTATTTCTTTTTTATTGACTATGCCATGGCCTTTGACTGTGTGGATCACAATCAACTGTGGAAAATTCTGAGAGAGATGGGAATACCAGACCACCTGACCTGCCTCTTGAGAAATCTGTATGCAGGTCAGGAAGCAACAGTTAGAACTNTTCTATCACCAGTCACATGCACAACTGGGTATTGTTTTTGCTTTGGCTCCATCCCTTCATTCTTTCTGGAGTTATTTCTCCACTGATCTCCAGTAGCATATTGGGTACCTAACGACCTGGGTCTGTATTTAGAAAGTTTTAAAGCATCTCATGCCTCTCATGGTTGGGAGACTGTAAACAGTCACATGTGGCCGGACGAACCTGATCAGGCAGGCTAGAGGACCTTCAGAAGAGTTTGTAAGTTGAAACACTTTTGTCATGCCCAGGAATTTTTATTGACTTGGAGCTGCACGTTTACTCCTTCTCTGAGAGAACCGGTGGGGAACAGCCCCAGTAAAGTCAGAGATGTAGGCAAGAGCATGAAATAGTAAAGTAGGTAGACTCTGGTTTTGGGGGGTAGATGCTTGGGAACATGGGGTTTCCTGAGGCTTGATCACGCCTTTGTGTATGCTGAAGCCTCCTTTCTCATGACCTTTGCCATGGGCGGAGTTCCTCATGCTGGCTCCTGGCAATGGGTTTTCATTTTTTGGGCTGATGTTTGCTGCTAAATCTCCATATTCCCTGCTCTTATAATGAATATAACTAGCATATAGGAGAAATAAGTATTAACCTTTAAGATTAATCATGTTAACCTTGGGTTAAATAAATTCCTTTCTTGGTTGCGACCCATTACACCCTCACCCTATAAGAATGCAACTTTATCTGCTACATTCAGAGAGTGGTGCCTGGTTTAAGAAAAAACACCCTTAGAAAAAATAAGTTTTTTGGTTATCAGAAAGAAAGGGTTGTAAAATGTCAGCAGGCCTCATGGCCAGAAGATGATGTAAAACCTCTTAGACCTTTTTTTTTTAAAAAATGTAAAGTACCTGATTTTGATAAAGGTCAGGACTGCTGACCCCCGTGTGACTCTATTCATCCTTATGTGTAACAAAAGGTATATAAGCAAACCTAAAAATAAAAAACTCGAATCAGTTTCTGGAAAGACTGATTTCCCCGTGTCGTTTCTTTCTTGCTCCCCGTTTTTCTGGGTGAATTCCCATCTGGAATGTGGATACCCACCAAGCCTGCTAATTTTGTCTGGGCTTCTAAGATCGGACTGGGGAGGCCTCAGTGCCTTTCGGGAGAATGGAAAGACGCATGTGGCCTACGTAGGTGATGATTGGTATTCCATGTAAACCAAGTTATTCAGCCTCTTTTTCTCCACTAAGTTTCCTACTACACTATCCATTTCTAATCTCTCTTTATATCTGTAATTAAATAAGTTTTTTCCCTAGGATGCCTACTCTGTCCCCACCTTCAAATTACCCTGGATCCACCAGGGCTGGACCCCGGCAAGACAGCATATGTCTCCTGTACAGAAATCAGGAAACATGAATAAGCAAGGAGAAAGGATAAAAACAAGACACAGTCCCAGAGGCTCCAAGGACCCTTAGCCAATACTCCTCACTGCTGAGTCTCAGGGCCACCTCAGGCTTGACTGTGGCCTTGGGGTCAGGCTGCCTGTGGACCTGCACCACTGCGGGTGGGAATCAGGTGCTCTGGGATTATCTCCCTCTCCATCACCTGCAGCTCTTTCACTCTCCTGTGCAGGATTTTCCTTATGTGTAGGGTCTGTTTACTCTTGTTCTCTGTTCTACTATTTCCTTTTAAAATTCCTAAACACAGAGTTTGATGCATTTAATTCACTTTTTTTGATAGTGCTGTGGGGCTTTTTCACTTGCTTCTCATTATGATATTGACAAACATCCCTAGTAAACAAAGCAGAGCCTTTTAAAAAAATGAGGAGGGTGTGCACAGGAACCAAAGCGAACTTGTGAAACAGCTACCCAGCCTGTGGGTGAGGGAAAGAAATGAGAGCTAAGTTTTGGGGTCCTGGACAGGCGCTGGGTCCGGGCCAGCAGGGAGGAGGAGGGTCACCTGGTAGGTTGTCTGGTTACGGTGGGATCGGGCATTATGGGGGCTCAGCTAAAGCAGAGGATGAGCACACTTTGAAGTGAATGGGGAGTGTGCTCCTGGGTCTGCTGCTCACCCTGGGCCCTGACAGCACTAACTTCACACTAAAGAGGAACACCCCAGCCCAAGGGCAGAGGTGAATGAATGGCCCTCTGACCGGGACTTTGTATTCTTCGCATCTAGAGGTGACACCTTGTGGCACAAAGGACCCTGCAGGCCAAAAAGTGGGAAGGCAGGTGATAAGAGGATGTGCTGGGGTGGGGTGACACCCCATGGCTCCTGGGACCTGTGCCAGTGAGATTTTGCAACTCCTCCGCTTCAGTGACCCTGAGGAAAAGGTGGATGAGGGTTTGTCTGTGATTATTTTTCTTTTTCCTGTAGGTGACTAATTTGTTGTGATGTTTCAATAGGGACACCTGTCCTGCAGTCTGCTGGGATGGCCTGGCTGGAGGCAGAGAAATAAATGCTTCAGGGCAGCAGGAAAAACCCTTAGTTTCCCCCAGCAGCTCAGAGCACATTCCTCAGAGGGAGGGTCTCACTTTCCTAAATTATCTTTGCACCTGGAATACAGGAGAGAGATCACTGAGCAAATCAAATAGTGGGTGATGAATCTGTTGATTGCTGCACCTCAGAGAGTAAAAAGGAAAAAAATGTGTAAAGCTATATTCTGATACCAGTATGTGTAAATGAACCTATCCCAGAAAGGTCTGTGAAGCAAGGTGTCAATGAGAAGGGAGAAGAGGAAGAGGGATAGAGCTCAGAACCCTAGAGGCTGAGGATGCAAAATGCAGGAGGAAGCATCAGAGACTATAGATATGTGACCATTTAATTTAACTACTAATTCAATACAATTTTGAGAGTATATTGTAATGATTAAAATTATGGACTGAAAATTGGCTTCTTACATTGATGGATACATTATTCTGAAAAACCCTTTTAGGGGAAAATTCTTGCTAAAAATAAAAAATGTTCACTGAAACAAAATTTATTTTGTTATTTTTGAACTGTTTTATTTTATATTGTATATTGTATAGTTGATTAACAATATTATGTTAGTTTAAGGTACACAGCAGAGTGGTTCAGTTATAGATACAGGTATCTAACAACAGACTGGTTCCCAATAGGAAAAGGAGTGCGTCAAGGCTGTATACTGTCACCCTGCTTATTTAACTTATATGCAGAGTACATCATGAGAAACGCTGGACTGGAAGAAACNTTTTATTGACTATGCCATGGCCTTTGACTGTGTGGATCACAATCAACTGTGGAAAATTCTGAGAGAGATGGGAATACCAGACCACCTGACCTGCTGCTTGAGAAATCTGTATGTAGGTCAGGAAGCAACAGTTAGAACTAGACATGGAACAACAGACTAGTTCCTAATAGGAAAAGGAGTATGTCAAGGCTGTATATTGTCACCCTGCTTATTTAACTTACATGCAGAGTACGTCATGAGGAACACTGTACTGGAAGAAACACAAGCTGGAATCAAGATTGCAGGGAGAAATATCAATAACCTCAGATATGCTAACCCTTATGGCAGAAAGTGAAGAGGAACTAAAAAGCCTCTTGATGAAAGTGAAAGAGGAGTGAAAAAGTTGGCTTAAAGTTCAACATTCAGAAAACGAAGATCATGGCATCCAGTCCCACCACTTCATGGGAAATAGATGGGGAAACAGTGGAAAAATTGTCAAACACAATTTTTTTGGGCTCCAAAATCACTGCAGATGGTGACTGCAGCCATGGAATTAAAAGACGCTTACTCCTTGGAAGAAAAGTTATGACCAACCTAGATATCATATTCAAAAGCAGAGACATTACTTTGCCGACTAAGGTCCATCTAGTCAAGGCTATGGTTTTTCCTGTGGTCATGTATGGATGTGAGAGTTGGACTGTGAAGAAGGCTGAGCGCCGAAGAATTGACGCGTTTGAACTGTGGTGTTGGAGAAGACTCTTGAGAGTCCCTTGGACTGCAAGGAGATCCAACCAGTCCATTCTGAAGGAGATCAACCCTGGAATTTCTTTGGAAGGAATGATGCTACAGCTGAAACTCCAGTACTGTGGCCACCTCATGCGAAGAGTTGACTCATTGGAAAAGACTTTGATGCTGGGAGGGATTGGGGGCAGGAGGAGAAGGGGAAGACAGAGGATGAGATGGCTGGATGGCATCATTGACTCGATGGACATGAATCTGAATGAACTCCAGGAGTTGGTGATGGACAGGGAGGCCTGGTGTGCTGCGATTCATGGGGTGGCAAAGAGTCAGACACAACTGAGCAACTGAACTGAACTGAAAGTATATATCATTTTAAACATAAAACAATTTAAAATAAATGAAATTAAAATGATTTTTACAAAAGAGAATACCAGTTTCCTCTGGTTACATTGTAGAGTGGTAACGTGAAGAGTGTATTTGAGCACGGGGCTTTTTGGACAGAGTAGGTGGCAGGATAGGTGACTGGACCGGTGGACAGACAGATGGGAGAGTGAGTTGATGATTGCTGCATGGATGGATGGATGCAGGGATGGACGGTGGATGGATGCATGCATGCATGGATGGATAGGTGGTGGGTGCATGCATGTATAGTACAGAACATGGCACACAGTAAACATCCCCAACTGTTAGAAATTGTTAAAGTTTGCCACATTTTGAAATCTAGGGAGATGGAAGTGGTGAGAAGTTAACATTATAAGATGCTAAAAATAGGAAAAATTGCTCAGCTGGCCCTTGCAAGGTGCTTAGTGCGTACCAGGTGCTGTGAAGATCTTTCTTAACATAATCACGTGTAATCTTCCTGACAACCCCATGGCAGTAGATGCTATTATGAGGTCCATTTCACAGGTGAGGAAATAGACACAGAGGTGACAGTAATCTGGGCCAGGATTCACGGCAAATAAGAGTCCAACGGGCTGCCGCTGAACGTGAATCCACTCATTTCCTCCCACGACCCCTGATATCCCTTTTACCTCCGGGTCTGTGTAGATCTCCGGGTCCTTCTGGGGACTCAGGAAGGGAAAGAGGAGGAGGCGGTCCCCACGTCGCAGGCTGAATTCCCGCCCATCCGCCATGGGCAAGGCCAGGTCGGCCACGACTTCGCGGGTGATGAAGGGCGCGGCGGTGAGCCTGAGGCTCTCACTCAGCACGCTGTCTGCACGGGGCAGGTTCAAGTTCAAGGCGGGAGCAGTCAGCGGCGTCCCCTCCACCACTGAAATGCCACCCCCTGGCCCTCATCTGACAGAGGCAGGTGCAGAGACTGAGAGAGGGTCCATGGCTCTCCCGCCATCACAAAGCCAGGCCAAAACTGGCCGGGTGATGAGAGGAATTTGCCGCAGAGACCTCGGACATGAAGTTCTGGGTCTGATCCTAAAAGAAGCTGCGTGGGAAGCTGGGAGCCAGGCAGATATCAGAGAGGGCTGGAGAGACAGCGGGGTTTGGCTACGTCCGCCTGTCCAACAGACGTCCTCCTTCCGGAAACAGTTCCCTGTTTTCTTCCGGGGACCACCCCGTAACCGCCCTCAGGGGTTGGGCTGCACATTCCACATCCAACACCAGGGATTGCGCTGCGACTGGCTAATCAGAGCAGCCCAACCCTCCGAGCCTCATGATTGGCTCCGGATGGGCACATGACCTGAAAAGAGCCAATGAAAGCCATTCCTGGGACTTTGGCTAGGAACGTGGCAGGGACGCACACCCTCCCCGGGCAGGCAACCCGGCGCCACTGGCGGCCATCTTGCCAGCTCGAGACTGGCGCGGAAAATGGAGCTGAGGACGGAAAGAGACTGAGACTTGAGGGTGTTGTTAAACCACCTGGATCTACCTGGGCCTGGAGCTAGTCCCTCTAGACTTTTTAGTTACCTGCCCCCAATGAAATCCCTTTACTGCTTCAGCCCCTTTAAGTTAGGTTTTCTGCCACCTGCAACCAAAACCTCCCACTAGACCATGAGACTCAGGTAGTGAAGACCGGGGCGTGGAGACACCAGGTCTGTGAAGATAGGAGGCCCACGGCAGGGGCCTTAGGTCAGAGGAACTGATGGGAACCCATGATGGGAAGGAAGGGCTTGGGGGGTGCCCATGACGCCCAGGTCTTTAGGGCTCTTTTTGGAGGGTGTCTCACCCAGTACAGGCATGCTGTCCAAAACTTTCTGCGGGAGGCCGGTCATCTGTGAAATGGGCTGCTCTGCTCCCGAGAGGACAGTCTCTAGCTCCCCATGGACGGCGGCCAGGGCCTCGGGGTTCTTGAGGAGAAAGAGCAGGAGCCAGAAGGCGGCAGGACCCATGTTCCCCTGCAATAAGAAGAAGCCCCAGAGGGCAAAGCTGGGGTGAGAGTTGATTGGTCTGTGCCATGGACACAGTCCTGGCCCAGGTACAGGGGTTGGGAAGCCTGGGTTCCCACCCCACCCCCCGCATGACCCTCGTCTACCTTCAGCTCAGGACATGGCTCAAACATGCTCTGCGGTTTTGGCATAGCCCTGTGCCTACTTCAAGGCCGTTCTTGGTGTCCCGGACCTTGAGCAAAATTACTGTGCTGAGGTCACACAAGTAATCTCTGCAGCTAATCAGTGAACTATTCACAGTAATTTCAGTGAATCTCCGTAGCTAACCAGACCACCTTATCTGCCTCCTGAGAAATCTGTATGCAGGTAAGGAAGCAACAGTTAGAACCGGACATGGAACAACAGACTGGTTCCAAATTGGGAAGGGAGTACATCAAGGCTGTATATTGTCACCCTGCCTATTTAACTTCTATGCAGAGTACAGCATGAGAAATTTTGCACTGGATAAACACAAGGCAGAATCAAGATTGCTGGGAGAACTATCAATAACCTCAGATAGGCAGATTACACCACCCTTATGGCAGAAAGGGAAGAAGAACTAAAGCGCCTCGATGAAAGTGAAAGAGGAGAGTGAAAAAGTTGCTTAAAACTCAACTTTCAAACAACTAAGATCATGGAATATGGTCCTATCACTTCCTGGCAAATAGGGAAACAATGGAAACAGTGACAGACTTTATTTTGGGGGGACTCCAAAATCACTGCAGATGGTGACTGCAGCCGTGAAATTAAAAGATGCTTGCTCCCTGGAAGAAAAGCTATGACCAACGTAAACAGCATATCAAAAAGCAGAAACATTACTTTGCTGACAAACGTCCATCTAGTCCAAGCTATGGTTTTTCCATTAGTCGTATGGATGTGAGAGTTGGACTATAAAGAAAGCTAAGCACCAAAGAACTGATGCTTTTGAACTATGGTGTTGGAGAAGACTCTTGAGAGTCCCTTGGACAGCAAGGAGATCCAACCAGTCCATCCTAAAGGAGATCAGTCCTGAATATTCATTGGAAGGACTGATGCTGAAGCTGAAACTCCAATACTTTTTGGCCACCTGATGTGAAGAAGGGACTCACTGGAAAAGACCCTGATGCTGGGAAAGACTGAAGGCAGGAGAAGGGGACAACAGAAGGTGAGATGGTTGGATGGCATCACTGACTGGATGGACATGAGTGTGAGCAAGGTCCGGAAGTTGGTGATGGACAGGGCAGCCTGGCTTGCTGTAGTCCATGGGGTCGCAAAGAGTCCCGCACGACTGAGCGACTGAACTGAAAGGAACTGAATCAGTGAAAATGTTGGTAATAAGAACACAATGTATCAATTAAGATTTCTGTTGGGACTTCCCTGGCAGGCCAGGGTTAAGATTTCACCTTCCAACGCAGGCAGTATGGGTTTGATCCCTGGTCTGGAAGCTAAGATTCCACATGCCTTGCCAGCAAAAAAAAACAAAACATAAAACAGAAGCAATATTGTAATAAATTCAAGAAAAGATTTTAAAAACAAAGATTATTGTTAAATCTGAGGATGGATGCATCCTTAGCCCCAATTCCCCATGATTCTATACATCCATGCCTCTTACCATGTGACTCTGTACTTCCTCCCATTAAAGGGGTAGGATGTATTTCCTGGTTCCATGGATTCGGGCCCAGCCATGTGATGTGTTTTGGCCAACAGAATGAGGTAGAACTGACTGAACACAGGCATTAAGAGACCTTGTGCATTTCCACTTGCCTGGCGAGCTACCTGATCCCAAGAGGAGGCCAAGACACAGGGAGCAGAGCTGAGCTATCCAGTTGAGCCCAGTCTAGACCAGCTGACTCCTAGCAGCCCCACAGACTGGTGAGTTAAATAAACACTCATCAGGGTATGCCACCGAGTTTTTGTGGTCAGTTGTCATGCAACAATAGGGAACTGGTACAAACTGAATGTTTGCTTTCCAATATTTGAGTATCGTATGTGGATATAGCAAAGCAGCAATAACCAATGGTGACTGTGAAAGCTATTTGTTTCCTGAACAAAAATTATGTAATACTTCTCAGGAGTTAGGTAATTAGGAAAATGGATAAAAACGTCTTGCTCCAAGACTGCATCCTTGGCTGAGTAACACTCAGGTATTCAGCATGTGGCTAAATATGTATGGGGTACCCTTAAATGAACTCCAGACATGGCTGGAATACAAATTAACCTTGATTCGGAGGAAGATGTTCATCTACCATAAATGACTCTCCTATCCAATCTTCATAATGGAATATTAAGTAGTCATCAAACGTCATGTTTACCCAGCAATTCTATTACAGACACAACTGCACGTGGACAAAAGGACATTTGCACAAGGATGTTTATCACAGTGCTGATGTAACAGCCCAAGACTGGGAGCAACCTCAATACCTAGCAACAGGAGATCAGTGAGATCAATGATGATCCATCCATAGGATGATGATACTGGAAGTGGTTAGAAAGGAACTGACTGTGCATTCAAATGTGTGGCGAGAGCCAAGATGCACCGAAGCAAGCTGCAGGATGGGGGCTCAGTGTGCTACCACCTGTGTGTACTTAAAGAGGGATATATATATACACATGAAGAGCACAGACCAGCTCTGGAAAGAGACTCTGGCAGCTGAGGTTGCCTCTGGGACAGAAGCTGGGAGGGGCATCAGTGACAGTGGGATGGATTTTCTTTCTCTTGAATTTCTCGTGAATTCAGAGGTGCCAGGTTCCCTCGTTCAGCAGGCATCAGTATCACCCCACCTTTAACTGAAAAGGAAATCTAAGCACGTCCAAGTCCTGCCCGCTGCCTAGCGTGTAGTGGGGGCTCAATGATATTTGTTGAATAAATTATTTGTGTCCCTTTGGGCTGGGGACCTCCAAGGAAGCCTGGAAGTGGGCTGGCAGAGCCCTGGACCAGGACCAAGTCCAGGCAGAATTGTGCAAATCCCGGCTGCCCACTTCCTGTGACTCTGTACAAGCCCCTCCCTTCTCTGGGTTTCAGAACCTCCCTCTTGGTAAAATGGGAGTAAAAACACTCACTCCTGGGGTGGCTACAAGGAGTATAAAGGATTCCCTCCTCAGGCTGAGCTCAGAAATGGTCTCTCCCTCTCACTGGCCCCTCCCTCAGGCTGAGAACCCATGGGGGCCCTGGACTCTCTCTGAGGTTTCCTCCAGCACCTCAGGCCCAGCTGAGACAAGCAAGGTCACTTGCTGTCCATCACTTGAACAGCCGGTGGAATATAAGCGATAAATAATTCAGCTCTGGGTTAACTCAGTGCCAAGGCCCTTTTATCTTGTCCAGATGGTCAGATGGGGGCCACCGCTCATTAATTACAAAGCAGGACTGGGAAAGGAGGCTGCTCAGTCAACTCTGCTTTCAGGAGGAAGCTGTGGAGAGTTAGCGAGGTGACAAAGACTGCCTTCCACCCAGCTGCACAGGGGTGTGAGTGTGCGTGTGTCTGATCACACAATCTTGAGATCTTTAGACCACTACCCTGGAAGTTGAGTGTTCTCCCCTGGGGCCTTGCCTCAGCTCACCCACGAGGACACTTCTGGTCTGATCTCATTCCCGCCCACAGCAAAGTCCACCTCCCAGCAGCATCCAGAACAGCATGCGAGCTCTCTTCTACCTTTTCTGTGCACGTCACCCGGGAGCTGACCTCCAGGGGGCGCTCCCTGCGGGCCAGACCCGGTGCGCGGTGGCTCACGTGCGCCACCTCGTGGCCTCCCCGCCGCACTGTCCGTCAACAGGAGCGGGGTTGGCCAGCAGCCCTGCCTGCTCCGCGTCGCTCCTCAGCCCGTTTTCCTTCGGAGAACTGCCTCCAGTCCACTCGAAGTCTGTGTGGACTGTCTGGGGCTGAACACGCCCCCTCCAGACCTCAGTGTGGTCACAGGAGCCGGCCTGGTCCAGTCAGTGAGTCAGTGATGGGCTCAGAGGGGCGGGTGACCCGGGCTGGACCCGTGGGTACCAGACTTAGCATCCGCGCTGGAGTTCAAGAGAGAAGCCCCCGCGGCAAGTCCATCTGAGGCTCAGGAGAGCCCAGGGCTGAGGGCTGGGGGAGAGCACAGATAACATTTCATTTTCGGGGGGATTAAAACGTTTTTCTAAGGGAATGAAAATATGTGCAAAGCTGGTCCTGGACCGGACCCTGGAAGGGAAAAGGGACCTGGGTGGAAAAACTGGGAGATCTGAACCAAGTACGGCTTTCAGTGACCAGTCAGCAGTGCTGACGGCTTGTTTCCCCGCGTGCGCTGTGGTTCTGTGAGCGGTTAACACTGGGGGCAGCTGGGTGAAGGGCATTTGGGAACTCTCTGTACTATCTTTGTGACTCTCCTATAACCTAAAATTATCTCAAAATCAAACTACCGAAGGGGGAAAACCCAGTTCTGTGCACAGCTATTATTCTTATTACCCTGCCCTCCTCTTTTCAGATGGTGATTGAAGCGACCTGCTGAAGGTCGCCCAGCTGGGATTCCGCCCGACTCTGGCCTGGAACACCGCTTTCACTTTTCACCCTCACGGTGCAGCACCTCCCCGATGGCGATCTCCCAATGGCCCAGCGCCTGTAGACCTCCTCTCTGGTCTCCCTGCCGCCGCTTCCCACCTATTACAGTCTGTTCTCAGCAACGTAGCCAGAATCACCCCCCCAAAGCAGAAGGCAGGCCATGTCCGTCCTCTGCTCAGAGCCTTAAAGGTTCCCATTTCAGAGGAAAAGCCGGAAGTCCTCCCCGTGGCCTGGCATCTGCCACCTCCCTGCCGTGTCACCCTCGTCCCCACCTCAGGGCCTTTGCCCTCGCTGGCTTCCCTCCCCATCCTACACATCTTCATGGCTCATGTCTCCGCTGCCTTTGAGTTTCTGCTCAGATGCCGCCTTCCTGGTGAGGCTTTCCTTGACCACTCAAAAGAGCAGCCCCTCTTCACTCGCTTTCTCCGCCCTACCCATAGAACTCATTATCTGCAATACATCTCACAAGGTTATCGTCTTCTCTCACCAGAATGTCAGCTCCTTAAGGGCAGGGGTCTTTGTTCTGCTCACTGCTCTATTCCCACCATCTAGAATGGTGTCTGGCACATGGGTGGCACACTAAATACTTCTTGAATTTTTTTAAATGACTTTTTAAAAACTGTATTTATCTGTGTATTTATTTGGCTGCACCAGGTCTTCACTCCGGCGTGCAGGCTTTCTAGTTCTGGCACGTGGGATCTTTGAGTTGCAGTAAGAAACTCCTAGTTGCAGCACATGGGATCTAGTTTCCTGACCAGGGAATGAACTTGGGCCCCAGCACTGAGAATACAGGGAAGTCCCTTGAATACAGTTATTAAGCTCTGGTTATCAGCTAAGCACAGTTAAAGGGCTTTACGTGGATCACTTCCTTTCACCCTCCCCACAACGCCTTAAGGAAGGTCTTGCTGTCTCTGTTTTACAGAGGAGTAAAATGAGCTTCCCTGGTGTCTGCCTGCAGTGCAGGAGACCTGGGTTCGATCCCTGGGTCAGGAGAAGGAAATGGCAACCTACTTCAGTACTCTTGCCTGGAAAATTCCATGGACGGAGGAGCCTAGCGGACGACAGTCCATGGGGTTGCAAAGAGTCGGACACGACTGAGCGGCTTCACTTTCACTCTCTAAACCGAGGCACCAAGAAGTTAAGGATCTGACTTTCCAGGAAGTGGCAGAGATTCAGGATCCAAGTCCAGGGAGGTTGGTCACAGAGCCTATGCCCCAAACTGCTGAGCTGCTCAACCTCTTGGCCCTGCTCTCAAGACTCAAGATCTCAAAAGGTCTTCTCCCGGCCTGAATTGTGGATGCTGCCAACCACTCAGCCTGAGAGGACATCCGGACTCCAGCTCCTTTCTGGTTCTCCTGGCGCCGCCAAAGGCTGTCCTCCCGACTTGCTGGCACTCAAGCCCCCAGGCCAGCATCCAGTTCCGCTGACAGAGGCCATTTCCATAAGGGATTCTGGGGACAGTTTAGAGCTCCAAGTCACTGCCCATGTTAGACACTGATGGGGCCCCAGCTGCTGACTAAACCCACCCCATCCCTTGCCAGCGTCTGCCTGCAAGGACATTTTTCCGTTCTGAGAGAAAACTAAAAATAAGTCATAAGTCGATGGGAGAGGAACACCCAGAAACATCAGCCTGTGCAACCGCCTGTCACTGCCGAGGTGGGGCTGAGAGAAGGAGGGGCTCTGGGCTGGGGCGAGGGCTGGGGCCGGGCCTGGAGATGCAGTGCCCTCACTCAGCTTGCTCTCACTGCCTGCAGCGTGCGGGCCATCACCAGCTCCACTGGCGCGGCCTCCCCTTTGTTCCCAGAGTCTATCTAGTGCCTCTTTGTCTCCATGGCCACCACTGTCTGCTCACCGTGTCCCTGCTTCTCAGAGCCTGTCCCTCCTCTGCTCAGAACCCAGAAAAAAAAATCTCGAGTCTTTACTGAGTAGGACCCAAGGGCCCTCCATGATCTCTGCTCTCAGTCCCACAGCCCACCCCCTGGCCCCCACTCTGCTTTGGCCACACTCAACTCCTCACTGCTGCTCAAACAGTTGGCATGAACCAACCCCAGGGCCTTTGCACATGCTGTTTCCCCTTCCTGGAATATTCTATCCCCATACCCTCCCCAAGTCCCCAAATCTAGCTCCTCCTTATCATCCAGGGTTCAGTTCAGTCATCTCTTCTCCAGCGAGGCCATCCTGGCCAGAGTAGAGTAGACCCCCAGGACCTATCTAGTCATGACCTTGTTTTATATCCTTCATGTCAGCACCTAAAATCACCCTGCCTGTTTTCTTGATGTCTCCCCCACCCCTATTCCTGGCTAAAACATGAGCAACACAGAGTGGTGTCTTTGAGGTCCACCGTAAGTTCTTGGTGGAACTTTTATTTTTCTTTAGCAGGTAATTTATTTTCAGAATCCCCAATGCAAACATAATACATTGAATAATGAAGCAAAATTATCTAATGTCATTGTAAATAGGATTCCATCAAGTTTGGCTTCAATCAAAATGAATTTTAGGTCTGTCTTTTTTCCTATTTTTTTAATTAAAAAAAGGTGGAACTTTTATTTTTCTTTAGCAGGTAATTTATTTTCAGAATCCCCAATGCAAACATAATACATTGAATAATGAAGCAAAATTATCTAATGTCATTGTAAATAGGATTCCATCAAGTTTGGCTTCAATCAAAATGAATTTTAGGTCTGTCTTTTTTCCTATTTTTTTAATTAAAAAAATTTTCTTGCAGTATAGTTGCTTTACAATGTTGTGTTAGTTTCTGGATGATAAGCAAAGTGGATTAGCTATATGTACATATATATATATTAGATATCCTTCCCATTTAGATCAACTCAGAGCACAGAATAGACCTCTTGGAAATTTTACACGAGTCTTCAAGCCAACTGGTTTACACACTTCAGGAATCTCAAGGTCGTGAAAAACAATGAAAGGCACCAAAACTGTTCCATACTAAAGAAAACTAAGAAGGCATAGTGACTAAATGCAGTCTGTGATCCTGGGTTCGGTGCTGGACCAAGATGAGATTATTAAAACAACTGGCAAAACTGGAACGCAGACTGTATATCAGATAATGGTCCTGATTCTGGGTTAACTGTCCTGAATCTGATTACTGGGCGGCTGAGATGGAAGAGAATATTCTTGCTCCTAGGAGATGCACATGAAGAAATTAGGGGCAAAGAATCATGATGCCTGCAACTAGTTTGCAAATGATTCAACAAGACAGAGTAGGGGAGAGAGAAAGCAAATGTGGTCAAATGTTTAAAACTGGGGAATCTAACATTGTGAATCAACTATACTCCAATAAAAATAAATAAAACTGAAGAATTAAGGTGAAGTATATACGAGTTCATGAAACTATTCATACAGCTTCTCTAAGTTTGATATTTTTCCAAATTAAAAATTATATATTGAATGAAAGGTCCTGTTCATGAGACACTTTGACAGTTGAGAGAGTGAGGGAACGGGGGCAGACAGCTGGGTGTGTGTGCACAGACCCACACCCACACTGGCCCACACTCACACGTGTACAGGCACACACACAGGCCCATGAAAGCACATGCACACGGACTCGCAGGCACATTGCCTTAGTGTGCCTCATAGTACACACGTGTGAGTGCACACACACACACACACAAGCACTCACATGCACAGCCTCACACCCGCAGCCGCTGGCACCCACCTGCGTGGCCCAGAGCTGCAGCACCAGGGCGCGGGCCTGCATCTCCTCCGACACGCCCATCTCCTCCAGGTGCAGCAGGTAACTCTCCAGCCACCTGCTCCGATGGGCCCGGCTGGCCAGCCTGGCTGGGGACAACAGCTTCCACAGGCGACCTTTGACCTTGCCCACCTGGTCCTTATCCCCTGCAGGGATGGAGCACATGGGATGGGGTGGGGAGGGGCTGTCTCTTAT
>SJYX01016577.1:485847-506490 GCA_006410675.1 Oreotragus oreotragus | reverse complement strand
TGGGCGGGGTGGGGGGACAGGGTGGAAGGACGGATGGGAGACGTCTCTCTGTCACCATTTTATATTTTCAACATTTAATCACGTGAACCAAAATCTGGCACCAAGCCCAGTCCCATAAAGACTTTCCAGCGAAAGAGCATAGATTCATGGATGGATAGATTCCAAAAGTTCATTCTATATTTCAATCAGATGATACGGGAGTGAAGAAAGAGGTTCTGGAAAACCGAGTCTGGTGACTCCACCTGGCAGCCTGCTGACGGAGATGACACAGGAGCCTGGGATGGAGTCTGAATAAGCCACTTCCTGAAAGGCGAGGTGAGAAGAGAGCGACATCTCTAAACGGTTAGTTTATACGACGCTTAACCATGGTTGCTCAACAACATCGATAAGGAGATGTTGTTTCATTTCCAGTCCTAATTATTTCCACGTTTAGGTTGACTACAAAGACAAACCAAACCAAACAAAAAAACAAAAAGCCCTTCCTGCTGGGAAAACCAGGGCTTGCTGTATTTGGAGCTGAGTATAATTGGGGTGAACCGTATTTCACACCTGTACCTGGAGAAGGGTCAAGACTAACTCTGGCCAGAAAGAAAGCCACAGGTCACATATGCTGACTGAGCACATAAAATGTGGCCACTCAGAACGGGGATGTCCTGTGTGTCAAAAGTACCTACCTACCAGATTTCAAGTCTTGGCAACAGACACAAAATGTAAAATATTGCAGTAATTTTATATTAATTACATGCTAAAATGCTAATAGATATGTTGGGTTAAAGAAAAATATTATTAAAGTTGATTTCACCTCTTTCTTTTTTAAATTTAATTTTGTGTATTTATTTTTTTTTTTNAAGTCTTGGCAACAGACACAAAATGTAAAATATTGCAGTAATTTTATATTAATTACATGCTAAAATGCTAATAGATATGTTGGGTTAAAGAAAAATATTATTAAAGTTGATTTCACCTCTTTCTTTTTTAAATTTAATTTTGTGTATTTATTTTTTTTTTTTATGGGATTATTTTCCCCTGGCTGCGCCCTGAGGCATGTGGAATCTTGGTTTCCCAACCAGGGATTGAACCCGTGTCCCCTGCAGTGGAAGCTTGGAGTCTTAACCACTGGAATGCTGTGGAATTCCTCTTTATTTATCTTTTTTACAGCTTCCCTTGTAGCTCAGTAGATAAAGAATCTGCTTGCAATGCAGAAGACCCGAGTTCGATCCCTAGGTTGGGAAGATCCCCTGGAGAAGGAAATGGCAACCCACTCCAGTATCCTTGCCTGGAAAATCTCACGGACAAAGGAGCCTGGTGGGCTGCAGTCTATGGGGTTGCAAAGAGTTGGGCATGACTGAGCGACTAACGATTTTGTTTTAAACGTGTCCACTAGAAANTTGGGAAGATCCCCTGGAGAAGGAAATGGCAACCCACTCCAGTATCCTTGCCTGGAAAATCTCACGGACAAAGGAGCCTGGTGGGCTGCAGTCTATGGGGTTGCAAAGAGTTGGGCATGACTGAGCGACTAACGATTTTGTTTTAAACGTGTCCACTAGAAAACGTAAAGTTACATATATGGCCGGCATTCTATTTCCACAGGATGGCACTGTTCTAGCAGTTGCTCAGTTGCTCAGTCTTGTCCAGTTGTTCATGACCCCATGAACCATAGCAGTACAGCACTCAATTGATAACAGTGGTTACCTTGGAGACAGATGTAGAGGGAGTGAGGTCAAAACAGTATATGCCGTCTCTGCAAAATTTTATTTTTTCACAAGAGGCAGGGGAGCCCACTTAAGAGCCCAAGCTCTGGAGCAGAGTGCCTGGCCTTGAATAAGGCACCTCACCTCTGAACAGCTCAGTCTCCTCACCTATAAATTAGGATAAGAGTACTCACCACATAGGGCTGTACAGGGACTGAATGCAGTCACATATAAAGCCTGAAGAGTGATGCCTGGCCCAGGCCTAATAAACATTAGCTATACTATTAAACAAAGCTGAATGAATGTTAGTAAATTATTAGTCCAAGAGGAACGTATTTATGTATTATTTCCATAATTAAGAAATAATAAATGGTGAAATAAAGATCACCTAGTTTGCAGCCACAGCGACCCAGGTTGAGATCCCAGCTCTGCCCCTTCCTAGGAGGATAATCTTGGGTAAATCATTCTCTATTTCTGAGACTCAGTTCCCCATCTGAAAAACGGGGGCAATCTGGCTCAGAGGACCATTAGGAGGACTCAGAAAGATCACACACGGAGCACACTCCGTACTGGCAGGGGTTTGGCAAATTGCACTGGCTATATCCCGCCATTCTTATAAGGTATTATTTATCAGCCCCCATGTAATGACTCAAGGCTGTGAATCAGAACCGCCAGGCTCATGTGATCGGTAACTTGGTCGGAAGCAGGAGAAACAGGTTCAGTCCCAGACTTCCCATGCTGTGTGGGCTTGGCCTGAGGCCCTGTCCATCTCTGAGCCTCAGTCGCATTTTTTTCCCTCAAATATTTCTTTCTTTATTTGGCTGCACCAGGCCTTGGCTGCAGCACGCGGGCTCTTCACTCTTCACTGAGGCACGCCAGATCCTCAGTGGCATGTGAACTCCTAGCTGCGGCCTGTGGGATCTAGTTCCTGACCGGGGCCCCCTGCACTGGGAGCTCGGAGTAGCCACCGGACCACCAGGGAGGTCCCTCAGTCTCCCCATTTGTGAAGCAAGAGGTCTAGGTTTGGAAATACCTCTGTCCCCTGGAGACCCAAGAGTACAGTTCAGAAAGGCCCCCAGTGGAGACATATTTTTAAAGTCTTGTGTTTCACTTTTAAAATGCATTTGATTTTTGCATTAGACCCTGTGATTCTTTAATATAACAATGCTCCCCCCCAAAACAATATTCAAATAAAACACCCAATAATCCAGTGAAATGATTATTCCAAAAAGAAGCGGTTTGCTTAGCTCAGGGCTCCATTTAACTCCCTACTGCCCCTCAACTCTCTCCTGTATGAGAAGCACCAAATTCGATTATCTAAGGGTCCCCAAAAGCTCAATCTTCTTTTAAAATGTTTATATTTCTAAAACCAGAGGAGAAATATAGTAAACAACAACAATAATAATAATAAAAGAAAAACCAAGTAATTCTAAGACAGTGGTCCCCAAACTTTTTGGCACCAGGGATCAGTTCAATTTTCCAGGGAAAACAGTTTTCCACAGATAACATGGCAATGAATATCTGTGGATTTGTAGACACATGGGAGAATCTCTGTGGGGTAACTCCAAGAAGCAGAAGTACAGGATCAAAGGTGTGTGCATTCATGCTGATAGGTTCTACCAAATTGCTTTTCCAAAGTAGCTGCATAGCTTCACATGCCCCATAGCGAGCTCTGGGGGCCCTTCTGCACCCCAGCCTCCTGTCCTAAGTGGAGAAACTATCCCCCACACTGCCACCTGCTGCCCATATCGAGAAATGCAGCCTTCCCGTACCCAGCCCAGAGCTGCTTGGGGATAAAAGGGAGGGTCCCTCTCTGCATCTACCCAGACGCCCCGGGGGCATCTGTATGGAAGAAACAGCAACAGAGAAACCACGCTTCCCTGGAGAAGCAATCAGTGCCATCCGTGCACTAGATTTCACAATCAAACGGATCAAGCTTCTGTCTTGCTGCTCTGCCACCTACCAGCTACGTGTCTATGAAAAATGACTTCACTTCTCTGAGCCTCAGTTTCTTTACCTGAAGAAAGAGTTTACTAATACCAACTTTCGTCGGAAGGGCTGATGCTGAAGCGCCAATACTTTGGCCACCTGATGCAAAGAGCCGACTCATTGGAAAAGACCCTGATGCTGGGAAAGATTGAGGGCAGGAGGAGAAGGGGACGACAGAGGATGAGATGGTGGATGGCATCACCGACTCAATGGACGTGAGTTTGAGTAAACTTCAGGAGATGGTGAAGGATAGGGAAGCTTGGCATTCTACAGTCCGTGGGGTCACAAAGAATTGGACACAACTTAGCAACTGCGCAACAACAATACCAACTTTTCAGCACCGATGTCAGGATTCAATAAGATAAGGAGCTGTTTCAAAAAACACATTAAGAATCATGAACAAGCAACTCACAAAGAGGAAAAGCAAATGGCTGGTAACACTAAAACATGTTTTTTCATCACAGGATGAAATGCCCATAAAGCCAGATGCCCTTTTTTGCCCATCAGATTAGTAAGGATTTAAAGACTCATAACTGCATGCTCACAAGGTTTCGGGAAAACGCAAATTAAAACGACCAATTACCCACTTCTGCCCATTAGACTGGCAAACCATTGGAAAGACCGATAAAATCTGGTGAGGAATGAGCGGATGCCTTCCCTTTGGGTAGGCGTATGAATTGCTCCATGGTTTTGTAAAAGATACAGCAACAGCTAATAAAAATTTTAATGTATATGCCCTTTAACCTGGCAAACCCACTTCCAGGAAACTGTTAGAGAAAAATAAAATCACCAGATTGTAGAAGAGATAACAAGTACAATGAAATGCTATAACAGTCACACACAAAAAGGAAACAATTATAAATATCCATTGGAGGGGGTGGCCGTCTAAATACTGACCCGAAAGAGCCAGAAGGATGTCTGGATTTTTTATGTTGATTTTCACATCCTTCTGCTTGGCTATGCAGTGTGCATATATATATATAGAGAGAGAGTGTGCTTGAGTTAATTTTATAGATTTTCTGGGGTTTTCTGAGGATAGTATCAGATCGCTTGCAAATAGGGATAGTTTTGTTTCTTCTTTACTCATTATTATATCAGTAATTGATTTCCCTTATCTAATTGCTTTGGCTAATGCCTCTAGATGATGTTTGAATTAACAAGGGAGATTGTGCAGCTATATTGTTAGATTAGAAAATTAAGTTGTAGATAATAAATATAATCCCTTTTTGTAAATACACACAGTGACACTTTAGATATATATATATTTGTCTCCATTTTTTAAATAGAGTATGCCTACAAAACACAGAAGGGATGTGTCAGCATGCTAACACTGGTCTCCATGGGAAGGTGGGTCTGGAAGAGTGTGATTACTTCTTCCTGCCTACATCTATCACGAGAGCGCGGTTCTCTTTAAACATATTTATTGACGTGGCCGTGTCCGGCCCTCACTGCGGCACGAGGGCTGTTTAGTTGCAGCGTGGGAACTCTTAGTTGAGGCATGTGGGACCCAGTTCCCTGACCAGGAATCAAACCCGGTCCCCTTGGATTGGGGGCACAGAGTCTCAGCCCCTGGACCCACCAGGGAAGTTCCTATGTTTCTTCCTTTTATATACATATATAGTTTTAAATGCTTACTCACTTTACCTCTGTTATGTTGTTATTTTTGCCTTCACTGAGGCTTCGCTGCTTGGCACGGGCGTTCCCTAGCTGCGCCGAGCGCTAGTCTTTCTTGCGGCGCTCGGGCGCCTCATTGCGGCGGCTTCTCTTGCTGGGAGCAGAGGCTCTAGGCAAGCGGGCTGCAGCAGCTGCTGTCAGGAGCTCACGGGGTCAGCGTGCGGGCTCTGGGGCGAGGGCTCAGTAGTCACGGTACACAGGCTTATTTGCTCCAAGGCATGTGGAATCTTCCCAGACCAGGCATTGAACCCTGTATCGCCTGCACTGGCAGGCAGATTCTTATCCACTGGGCCACCAGGGAAGTCCCCTATTTTTTTTTTTAACTTAAATAATATAACGTGTTAAAGTTTGATTTTTCAAAATATTAATATATAAACAAAGGAAATGGGGTCATGCACTGTTGTAAGCATTGAATGACACAATATATAACCTGGTATCTGGCACAAAGAAACTGCTCAACAAAGAATTTTTTTTTCTTATTACCTCAGCCAATCCTAACAGCCACCTTCTAGGAAGATCCTACTGTTGTCTCCATTTTACAGGTGGGATCACTGAGGCACGGAAAAACTACATAAGAGCCAGTAAACCACTTCAAGCCACTTGAACCCAGAGTCTGTCTTAATCACTGCCTTCAACTGCCCCTCCAAAGAGAGGACCTAGAGCAAAAAGAAGTTAAATAACTTGCCCTAAATCACCACCAAAGTATTGATTCAAATCCGGTCTTCCTGAAGAAAGTCAAAGTGTTAGTCGCCCAGCGCTGTCTGACTCTTTGCGACCCCCATGGACTGTAGCCCGTCAGGCTCCTCTGCCCATGGAATTCTCCAGGCAAGAATATTGGAGTGGGTTGCCATGCCCTTCTCCAAGGGATCTTCCCAACCCAGGGATGGAACCCGGTCTCCTGCATTGCTTTGCCTACAAAGGTCTGTCTAGTCAAAGCTATGGTTTTTCCAGTAGTCACGTATGGATGTGAGAGTTGGACTGTAAAAAAAGCTGAGTGCCGAAGAACTGATGCTTTCAAACTATGGTGTTGGAGAAGACTCTTGAGAGTCCCTTGGACTGGAAGGAGATCCAACAAGTCAATCCTAAAGGAAATCAGTCCTGAATATTCATTGGAAGGACTGATGCTGAAACTGAAGCTCCAATACTTTGGCCACCTGATGCTGACACATTGGAAAAAACCCTGATGCTGGGAAAGACTGAAGGAAGGAGGAGAAGGGGACAGAGGATGAGATGGCTGGGTGGCATCACCGACTCGATGGACATGAGTCTGAGCAAGCTCCGGGAGATGGTGAAGGACAGGGAAGCCTGGCGTGCTGCAGTCCATGGGGACGCAAAGAGTCAGACACGACTGAGTGACTAAACAACTCCTACCTTGCTGGCAAATTCTTTACCCTCTGAGCCACCAAGGAAGCTCATTCAAATCAAAAGGACTGGGATGGCGCTTGGAGACTTATTAACAAGGGCCCGAGAGGACTCTTCTCCCTGGAGAAGTCTGAGACACAGTGGCTGGGGGGGACTGAATCCCAGGGGTTCCTATGGGCCTGGGGCCCTGAATGCAGCAGGAAGCTTTCTACCAATATTGATTCCCCTCTGTAGCCATGAAAACGAAGGCGGTGGGTTTTTGTAAACCCATGTGGGAAGTTCTAGATGTGGAGCTCAGTGAAAACTCGGTAGCAGAACAATTGCTCCAGAGTGCTACACTGATGTTACAAAAGCACAGGGCTAAACACTAAGAGAAATGAAGGCATTTGCGCTCAGAAAGACACATACAAGAACGTGCACAACTGCCTAATTCATAGCCACCAAGTGGAAGCCACCCAGGTGCCCCTCAACCAGGAACATTTAACAAATTGTGATTATTACTGCAATGAAATACTGCAGAGCAAAGAAAAAGAAACCATAGACACATACAACAATCTCCATGAATCTTACAGACATAAAGTTGAGTGAAAAACGTCAGACATCCAAGGGCACATATTCTATGATTCTTTTTATAGGAAGTTCAAGAACACGTAAAACTAGCTGAGGTGGAAGAAATCCATTCAGTAGCTAACTCGAGAGGGTGGATATTGACCGGGAAAGGGCATGGAAAGCTGAGGTTTCTCTCTCAGCTGTGCATTTAGGACTGTGTGCTTTCTTGTATGTAAAATATACCTCAATTAAAACAAACAAAAAAAGAATTCTGTGTGTGTGTTTAGAGAAAACTCTCCATGCTAGCAATACAGGTCCCCTCTGTGGAGGGGAAGGGAAGTGGTAGACCGGGATGAGGAGAAGGTGGAGGACTCATTTATTATTCCCTCTAAGTTATTCTATTTGGCTTGAATTTCTTAAAACCAGCATAAAGTACTTGTAAGAATTTCTAAAGAAAACAAGAAAGGAATTTTTAAAGCAAATTAAATCTTAAACCTGGAAAGGAAGGACACACACACAGGTCCCCAAGCCCCACTCCAGATGTGCTGTTTCAGAATTTCCAACAGGAACCCCAGCTCCAGTCCAGGCCCCGCCTCCCCACCAGGGTGCTCTTACATATCCCCCAGGATGGGGACCTCACCACCTCAAAAGGCATTAGAATGTTTTCCTTCTCGTGTTGTCTGTGATCTTTCGGCTTGAGGGTGGACTCCCTCTCTGGGCCCCTCTGCCAGCCCCACAGCTCACTGAAGACCCCATGGTGCTTACTCGCTGACAGGGAGCCACGTGCCAGTTTAGGGAGCAGCAGGTCAAGCTGGCGGAAGGTGTGGAAGACGTCGGCTGAGTGGACGCAGTCCTGGGCCTGGCTCTCCCGGGTGTGCGGCGGTGCCTCGACGCCGTACTGGGTCAGGTAGCCGGCTCTGGGGGCGGCAAGCAGAGGGTCAGCAGGCCGTCTCTGAATAGTCCCAGCTGAGCTCTCAGGGCGGCCTACAAGCTCTTCTTCATTCATACCCCTGGGGAGTACCAGATTTTCCTACCCTGTGCCAGGGACAGTTCTGGGCCAGAGAGTCAGCAGAGAGGCAAACACACAAAACCCTCAGGACAGACAGAGGAATGGAGGAGTCGTGGGCCAGCCGGGGCTCAGATGGAGGGGCAACTCGAGAGAGAGAGAGGGGAGGAGCACTCCTTCCGTCAAGCTGCAGGATGGGCAGAGGGAGGGGTCCAGGGCGCAGGGAAGAGCCACCCTCTGCCGCAGGAAGGAGCACGGATGCGCTGTTGGAAGCGGGTAAGCAGAGCAGGTGGAAGGGCGAGGTGGGGGCCCTGGGTCAGGAAAAGAGGTTCCTGCCCCTGGAGAGGAAGTCAGGGCAGGCTCCTCGGAGGAGGCAGGATCTGAGCTGGAACCTGCAGCATAAACAGGGGACAGGGGTACAGCCCAGGCAAAGGCCTGGGGCCAACGGAGCAGCCACGGCTGGGTCCGAGGACTGCCAGGTGCTGGGCTGGAGTGGCCTGGGAGTCGCCAGAGCCCGTCACACAGGGCTGGCCGTCAACATGGGAAGGCTGGACCTGACCTCCAGGGCAACCGGGGGGCGTCAGAGAGTTATCAGGAGAGGGCCAGGGCCTGGTGGGGGAGCAGGGAGAGAGGATGAGACACAAGAGCAAGTGTAAGCCCTCGTGTGTGTGTGTGCACACACACACACCACACACACATTCATACTGCCTGCAGGAGTGCTCCCAGAGGAAATGTCTCCACCACCCAAGTTTTCCCTTTCAAAGCTCCAGGAGCCCAGCCCCACCGGCCTCAGTCCTGGGAGGGGAAACCACAGGTTTTCACCTTTTCCACGTGGTGAGAGGGGCCAGGACTTCTGAGAGAGACACCGAGAGGTCCTGACCAGCCTCTTGCAGCTCCTCCTAGTCCCTGGATTGCCCAGGACAGGGATTCTCCCGAGGAGAGGATGGAAGCAGGGATGGGGGTTGCTGAGAGACGCCTGTCTAGTCCCCACTTAATCCCTCATTTACAGTGCAGATGTGCAGTAAGTCTTCAGTGAACATTCTATCAATGGATGGGTGGATGGATGGGATGGAGGTGGGGAGGACAGGTGGATGGATGAATGGACGGGTGGATGGATGGATGGGTTGGTGGATGGATGGGAAAGGGAGGGAGACTGGGTGGATGGGAGGATGGGTAGATGGATGGATGGCTAGAACACAATCCCAAGAACACTGATCTTAGAAGAAAATACAGGGCCACCACGATTCTGAGCTCAGTTATCCGAGCTGTTCTCCCACCTTTTCCCTGCATCCCACTCCCCTCTCCTCCTCCCGTCTTAGCCTCCACACCCCCCAGAGATGGCAAGTTCAAGACCTGCCCATCCCACTGGACTAGGAGGAAGCAACCCTTCCTTCAGAATGGCTGGAACGAGCTCCCTCCAGAGTCTACCTCCGGGCCCCACTGATGCCGCTGCATCAGCCCGGAAGGAATTCCCTGCTCCTTCTCCTCCAAACGTGTAAGCCCTGGGTCCTCATCTCCAGACAAATGCCCTCAGTCCCCTTACGGCAGAAGTTGTAAAGGTGCAGCCCACAGCCTGGATTCAGTCCAGAAATGTGTTTGGTTTGGTTAATCGTGTTTTTCTAAAAACAAACTGAATGCATGTTTAAACATTTGGGGAAATTCACACAAAATCTTGGATGGCATCACCAACTCAATGGACATGAGTTTGAGTCAGCTCCGGGAGTTGGTGATGGGCAGGGAGGCCTGGCGTGCTGCAGTCCATGGGGTCGCAAAGAATCGGACATGACTGAGCGACTGAACTGAACTGAACACAAAACCTGGATTTCCCCCTCCATCTCGTCTTGAGAAAGGGGAGAGTCTGGCCGCTGGCAGCCTGCAGTCCTGCCTGGCAGCCCCGGGCAGGAGTGGAGTCACTGCCACCCCTCTCAGACGGGAACAAGCTGGCAGAGCCACACGGTCCCCCTCCGGCCCTGAGGCCTCTGTGACACGGCAGTCAAACACCTGTCACCATATGTCATCCTACTTGTACTGGTGTTGGCTTTTTTTTTTTCCTTAAAGCAGAAAATTAGTTCCTTAGATAAAATTTCTACCAAAAATAGGCAATGAAAAAAAAAAAACCCTCCCAAAAGGAAAAGAAGAAAGAAAAAAAAAGAAAACCAGGAAGAACCACGAGATTTCACCCTGTGGACGTGACACCCTTTCTAAGGTTCCTTCACTTTGAAATAAAACCTAACAGCTGAAGACAGGCAGGAAGTGATTACATGAGCTGTAAATACATGTTTGGCCCGTAGGTGGCGCTAGGGGCCAGACAGAAAAAGCTGGAATGAGGCTGGGAATAAGAGGTCTGTGCGCTCACTCCCTCACTCACGGCCGGCTATTTGCCACCCCTTGGACTGTAGCCCCCCAGGCTCCTCGGGCCATGGGATTTTTCAGGCAGGAATACTGGAGAGGGTTACCAATTCCTCCTCCAGGGAATCTTCCCAACCCAGGGATCAAACCTGCGTCTCCTGCATTGGCAGGTGGACTCTATCACTGAGCCACCTGGGACGCCCCGGGGACATCATAGTAAATGAGGGGTCAGGAACGGCCTCCCTGAGGAGATAACCCTTGAGACGAGACTTGAATGAAGGGAGGAGGGAGCAGTGCAGACATGTAGAGAACAGCATTCTTGGGCAAGGGAACGGAAACTGCAAAGGCCTTGAGGCAGAAGCGTGTCTGGCCTGTTCAGCAAGGAGACTGGTGAGGTGACCCCAGAGGAATCAAAGTCCGAACTCTGGATGGGACTGAGGGGGGCTGGGGCGCACACAGGACGGGCAGGATCCCGTGAGCTGGGCTCCGGGAAGACGCGCCTCCCCGTCAGTGCGCCTGTCGTCCAGCTTGCCCACTGCCCCAGGGGCTGCAGATGGCGACGGAAAGGCCGG
The DNA here is from genome assembly GCA_006410675.1 of Oreotragus oreotragus. Lineage (NCBI taxonomy): Eukaryota > Metazoa > Chordata > Mammalia > Artiodactyla > Bovidae > Oreotragus > Oreotragus oreotragus. The sequence continues at coordinate 495,298 of SJYX01016577.1, read as the reverse complement.
AGGCTGCTGCCAAGCCGGGAGGCAGGAGCTGCACCCAGGGCTCAGGCCTTGAAGACACAGGAATCCACTTAAACCTGCCCCTGGCGCTGAGCCTGCTCTTACCGCGGACCTGAACAAAGACTCTTGAGAGTCCCTTGGACTGCAAGGAGATCCAGCCAGTCCATCCTAAAGGAGATCAGTCCTGGGTGTTCACTGGAAGGACTGATGTTGAAGCTGAAACTCCAATACTTTGGCCACTGATGCAAAGAGCTGACTCATTTGAAAAGACCCTGATGCTGGGAAAGATTGAAGGCAGGAGGAGAAGGGGATGACAGAGGATGAGATGGCTGGATGGTATCACTGACTTAATGGACATGGGTTTGGGTAGACTCCAGCAGTTGGTGATGGACAGGGAGGCCTGGCGTGCTTCGGTTCACGGGGTCACAAAGAGGCAGACACGACTGAGCAACTGAACTGAACTGAACTAAAACAGACCCAGCTGCCACTACGCAGCCCCTACCTCCCCCAGAGCCTCAGCTTCTCCTCTGACTTCTCTGCCCTCGCAAGCATACAGGATGGCAGGAAGCAGGAGATCTGGGAGCTCCCCACTGTGATCTTGCTTTGGAGGGCTTCTCTGGACCTCAGTCTCTCCACCATACAATGACAGGGTGGACCAGACCAGCATCACCCAGACCAGTCACAGCCCTTGAAGGTATCTGCACCAGTCCAGGGTGAAATGAGAAAAAGTGAACCCAGCAACGGTTGTGCTTGAGGGTATAGGCTCTGCAGCCAGCCGTCCCAGGGCCCCAGCTGTGAGACTCTGGGCAAATGACCTAGGCTCTCCAGCCTTAGTTTTCTCATCCATCAAATGGGGTTTCTGAGGCACCTGCTTCGTAGAGCTACTGTGCAAATTAAATGATTAGCACCCACTGAGCCTACATGTACACATGTGTCATAGCGGTTGAAATGTCTTGCTTTTATGAGGTGCTGGTCATTAATGGTGCCACCAAAAATTAACGCACTGTCCTTACTGAATCTCTTCCTCACTACCTGTGGCCATGTTCCTCCATCCATCAGGCCATCAAGTCCTTCAGCAGGTCCCGTCAACCTCATCCCCCAGAGTGAAGTGAAAGTGAAAGTCGCTCAGTTGTGTCCGACTCTTTGTAACCCCACAGACTATACAGTCCATGGAATTCTCCAGGCCAAGATACCGGAGTGGGTAGCCTTTCACTTCTCCAGGGGATCTTCCCAACCCAGGGATTGAACCCAGGTCTCCTGCATTGCAGCCAGATTCTTTACCAGCTGAGCCACAGGGGAAGCCCAAGAATACTGGAGTGGGTAGCCTATCCCTTCTCCAGTGGATCTTCTCAACCCAGGAATTGAACCAGGGTCTCCTGCAATGCAGGCAGATCCTTTACCTACTGAGCTATCAGGAAGCCCAAGGCTGCCCCCGTTCTCCCCACGGCCGGGTCCAGAGCACCATCCTCTCACCTGGGCAGCTACAGCAGCCTTCTGACAGGTCCCCTGGCCTCTCTTTTGTTGTCACCCACCCGAACTATGATCCAGTCTCCCATCTGGCAGACAAAGAGAGCTTTTAAAACTCTAAGTCCAGGACTTCACCGGTGGCCCTGTGGTTAAGAACCTGCCTTCCAATGCAGGGGACACAGGTTTGCTCCCTGGATGGGGAACTAAGATCTGGGGAACTAACATGCCGTGGGGCTGCTGAGCCTGCACATCACAATGAAGATCCTGCTTGAAGCAATGAAGATCCCACGTGCACAGCTAAGACCCAGCACAGCCAGAGAAATAAACAAATATTCAGAAAAACAGTTCTAAGTCCAATAGCGTCACGTGCCCTGCTCACACCCCCAATGTCACTCATCTTACTTAGAATAAATTCCATAGCTTTGAGGTTCTGTGAGACCTGGTTTCTGCCAACTTCATCCTCACTGCCCTGCCCCATCTCCTCAGCTCATTAGGCTCCAGTCACCCTGGCCCTCTTTTCCAAGCATCTGGGTGACCAGCAAGGCCCCCTTCCTGGCCTGTGTCTCCTTTATGGCCCATAGGCCGAGGACCAGGCGACCACTCGGAGTCCCAGGTACAAAATGTCATCTTGCAGCCTTGGCTTTGGAGCATCCCAAACTGCTTCTGCACCCATAAAGTCCTCTTGGTCCCCTTGGCCACTGTTCACAGTGGTCCAGGGTGCTGGGCTCACCTGAGCAGGAAGCTGTAGGAGAACTCGAGGAGCCCCATCTCATGCCAGCCACTGCCCGCTTCCACGGTGTCACCCAGCAGGACAGTGCGGAGGTTGGTATACATGGCGTCCGTGAGCACCTGCAGTTCTCTGTGGAGGAGAGTCCTGGGGCAAGGAACAAAGGAGTGAGAGTGTGGCTTCCAAAAACATACATATGTGCACACAAGCACCTCCTTCCCCAGACCTCAGAGTCCCAGGGCTCCCATCCTCTTTGGATGACCAGCTTAAACAGAATGATATTATTATTTCTATCACTGTCAACAGCAGCAACAGTTACTATTTATTGTGCCAAGCACAATGATCTCACTTCATCTTTTGACCACACTAGGGATAGCAGTTACTATTATGATACCCACTTTACAGATGGAGAGACTGAGGGACAGAGAAGACTGTAACTTGCCCAAGGTCACTCAGACAGTAAGTGATAGAGCTGAGACTGAAACCCTGATCTGCCCAACTCCAGAGTCTGCATGCTTAACCATGATACTTGTCCCTGCTTACATAAGGAACCCATAGACTTACAGAAGAGGTATAATTAAGAAACCAACCATTTCTCCTTGAGATTCAAAGTTAGGGAGATCTGTTTGGACAAAGTGTCCCCAACCAAGGACTGCTGATAAGACATGACTCCGAGTGAAGGCTACATGCAGAGTAAGGGAATTTGGCTGGTGATCTGGTCTCATTATTTATGTACCTAGGATTCTGCGGAGAGGACCAGATCTGGGAGAACGTGTGGCTGAAGCTAGAAGCCTCTCTGTACTCAGCCTCCACAACATCCAACATTGAGCCATGACTGAGCATATGATTAGAAGCTGGGAAAGATGAGGTCTTCTATCTAAGTTTAAGGCCCCTCTACAGTTTGCAAGAACCTAGACCACAAAGGGTACCACTGCGTCAAGTGAAGAGTCCACGGGGTGGTGCAGAGCCAATGTTCAACAGCGCCACCCGGTGACGACAACAACATACTAGTGTCACAATCAGGTGCTCCAGCTCTCTGTCGCCTCCTGCTGTTTGGAAATAGGATAGATCCCTTTAGATAGAGCAAGCCCGTTTTTTGTTTGTTTGTTTGTTTGTTTGTTTTTTGAGAATTCAAGATGGGAAAACTTCCAGGGGGGTTTTGTGAACTTCCAGATAATAACAGCTTTTGGATGTTTCATTACTGGAAAAACAATAGACATGACCCACGTGAGACAATATGTTAAAGGGCTTAACACAGTGCTCGGCACCTGGGAGCTGGCTCAGTGATCAACACTGATCTACTCTACTCCAAGCGTGAGTCCTCAGTGGGGACTGTGGTCATCAACAGATGCAGCAGCCATGCCCAGAGGACCTCATGCCAGCTTATGAGAAAAGCCCAGAAGCTCTTGGGAACAGACACTGGAGGAAACTGGGATCTTCCCTGGGTCAGGGGATAGCATGCAGTGAACTAACTGTGGACTCTTGTTGCTAATGGGACCGTTGGAATAGCGGGATCCAGGACACTCAGGCTCAGGAATACTCTAAAATCTGCTCCACAAAGCCAAGGTCAGACTGAGTACTGCCTCTCATCAATATTCACCTTATGATGCTGACCTCTCCTCAGCTTTAGCAGTCCTGCAAAACCCAGACAGCTAGATGCTTTTCCTGACTCCAGGAAGTGACTCTTTCTAAAGATAACTGTCAGGCCATATGCACTCTTTAGGCACAGATGCAGTCTTTTCTCCTCAGTATCTCGTGGGGAGGAGAATGGGCTGTGGACACGGCAGACCCAGGTTCAAATCTCAGCTCTGCCACTTGCTAGTAGTTGACCTTGGGTATGTCATGTCAGTTCTCTGACCCTCAGTTTCCTCATCTGTAAAGTATGGATTAAAAAAATACCTACCTCTAAGGCTGCTGCACAGATATGAACACGTGCCTATCAAAACACCTGGCATTTGGCAGATGTCTTCAAAGGGAAGCCACCAGACTTCCCCGGTGGCTCAGAGGACAAAGCGTCTGCCTATAATGTGGGAGACCTGGGTTCAATCCCTGGGTCTGGAAGATCCCCTGGAGAAGGAAATGGCAACCCACTCCAGTACTCTTGCCTGGACAGTCCCATGGATGGAGGAGCCTGGTGGGCTACAGTCCATGGGGTTGCAAATTGGTGTNTGTGGGAGACCTGGGTTCAATCCCTGGGTCTGGAAGATCCCCTGGAGAAGGAAATGGCAACCCACTCCAGTACTCTTGCCTGGACAGTCCCATGGATGGAGGAGCCTGGTGGGCTACAGTCCATGGGGTTGCAAATTGGTGTCATTCTGTGCTTGTGAATCTAAGACAATAACCAGCATGTAAGTGAAGACAACAGACAGGTCCTTTTGTCGATGTGAACATCCTTTATGTTTCAGGACCTGCTGTGTGACCTCAGGCAAGCTGCTTCCCTTCTCTGAGCCCCCGTGTCCTCATCTATAAAATGGGGCCATAAGTTACCCTTCAGAATTGCTAGGAAGTCTCATGAGATCATATGATGCCCAGCACAGAGTATGGACTCAAAAACATTAATCACCCTACTACCTCCATTTGACAGATGCAGAAACAGAGGCTCAGAAAGGGTGGGTGACTTGCCCAAAGTCACAAAGATAAGCAGTGGGAAAGCTGGGATTTGAATCCCTGTCTGGCTGACACCAACCCCAGTCTTCCTCTAAAAATCAGCCCTGCCTCTTGAAAAGGAAAGAATTCTTCTTCATTTCAATTCCCTGCATTGTTTTTGCTTTGTTTTTGTTTTCTCAAAACATTTTTTTTTTTTTTGGTCACACCACAAGGCATGTGGGATCTTCCCCAATCAGGGATTGAACCCATGTCCCCTGCATTCCGGCAAAGAGTCTTAACCACTGGACCACCAGGGAAGTCCAAAACGAAATGTCTTTACTGGACACCTGTTTTGGAGACCGGTTCAGCCCATGCAGGTGGGAGCACACAGGTGGAAGCCGACTGCCCACCCTGCCCCACCCATCGGGTGCCGTCTGCGGCCACTCACGGTTTCATCTTGGACTTTTCATCACCGGGGTTATAATGTGGAAGCTGCACGTCGAAAATCCTCTCCATGAGGAAGACGGCGTAGGCGTGGAAGTCCAGCCTGCTGCGGGGCTCCCACACCACCGCGTCATAGGAGTGGGGATCCAGGAGGACCGTAATGTACCTGCCGCCCACCAGCACCTGGGGAGCCGGCGGGGATGGAGTGAGGAGCACAGCCGTGTGCAACATCGGTTCTCAGGGACCGAGGGCTTCCCCGTGCCAGGCACTGGCCCCACCAAGTACGTTACAGACAAGGTCCCCTCATGTACCTCTCCCAACCACCCTGGGAGGCAGGGACTATCATTTACCCACTTAAAGCTGACATGTGAGGCTTAGAGAGGGCACAAATTGTGCCCAAGATGACACAGCTGAGAAGTGCCAGAGCTGGGACTGGGATTCAGCACTTTTTTGCACTAAAGTTTATGCTCTTAACTACCTCACTTGCAAGCATCTGCCTTGGTTGTCTTGGTTGCTGTATTTCAGCAGCCAGACAGTCTGTCCACAGAAGGCAGCAGATGGAGCTGTGTGCATCACAGGTGGAGGGACTGGATGGATGGAAGGCTGGATGGAGGGATGGAGGGATGGACGATGTTGGTAGATAAATGCTGGTAGATACATTATAGGTTCATGTGGGTGAATGTATGGATGGATGAATGGGTTAATGAATGGAAGGACAGAAAGAGTGATGGACAAATGGATGAACTGGGTGGANTGGAGCTGTGTGCATCACAGGTGGAGGGACTGGATGGATGGAAGGCTGGATGGAGGGATGGAGGGATGGACGATGTTGGTAGATAAATGCTGGTAGATACATTATAGGTTCATGTGGGTGAATGTATGGATGGATGAATGGGTTAATGAATGGAAGGACAGAAAGAGTGATGGACAAATGGATGAACTGGGTGGATGAATACATGGATGGATGGATGGATGAAAGAATGTTGGTGGATAAACGGTAGTGGGTCCATTACAGGGGTGTGTGTGTGTGTGTGTGTGTATGTGCGCGTGCATGCGTGTGTGTGTGCGTGGATGGAAGGAAGGAAGGATATTGTTGGGTAAATGCTAGTGGATGTGAAAGCACTATCTACTTCTTTGAGAGGCTGAACTCTGTATATAACACACTACTCAAGATGGGAAGGAAACTGGAGAACTGTGATCCTATAGTAAACAAAGGTAAGGGTATTTCCCCTCAGATGTTGGTGGAGGGTGTCACAACTGTAACTACCCACTGTCTTGGCCCTGTTTTCAAAATGTGGTCCATGAGTCATGTTAATCAAATTCTTATAAAATGCAGGCCCAATACCCAAGAAAAAAATGCTTCTGGATGGATAGTTAGATGGGGGATAAGTGGAAGGACAGACTGAATATACACTGGATGGGACTGGATGGATGGAAGGCTGGATGGAGGGATGGAGGGATGGATGATGTTGGTAGATAAATGCTGGTAGATACATTATAGATCGATGGATGGGTGGCTACAAGTTGGTTGCAAACTAAACATATGAATGAATGTTGGGTAGACAGNGATGGGACTGGATGGATGGAAGGCTGGATGGAGGGATGGAGGGATGGATGATGTTGGTAGATAAATGCTGGTAGATACATTATAGATCGATGGATGGGTGGCTACAAGTTGGTTGCAAACTAAACATATGAATGAATGTTGGGTAGACAGATGGAAGGGTGCTAAGTGGACATTGGATCAACAGATTGAAAGGAGAATGTTGGACAGATGAAAGTTAGAAGGATACACGGAAGTGGACGGGTCAGGTGACTGTTTGGATGCTGAAGTGGTAGATGGAGAGAGAGCTAAATAGATGTGTATGAAGCAGACAGACACTGGATGTTGAAAGGATGGGTAATCGAATGCTGGGTGGCGGCGGCAGATGAACGGCAGCCTGGCAGGTAAGCAGAAGAATGTAGGCTGGTGGAAATTGAATCTGTGGGTGGAGGGTGGAGGGATACTGGGTCCATGAGTGGAAGAATACCAGATAAATCTGAGTAGACAGATGGAGGATTGGATGACAAATAAATGACTAGACAGATAATGGAGAGATATTTAGAAAGGTGGATAGAAGTTTGATGGAAATGGAATATACAAATGAATACTGGATTGGCACTAAGATGGAAGAAGGCTGCTTGGATACTGGAAGGAGGCAGAAGGATAAGATGTTGGATGGGTGGATATGTGATAGATGGAAGTTGAATGAATGGATAGAGGGCAGTTAGATGAATGTCCATGCATTTGATAGATCTTGAATGCACAGTTGGGTGTTGGGAAGATGCTGGAGGGGTAATGAAGGGATGTGTGTTAGGTGAGTGTTGGACATACAGTTGGACAGGCATACAGAAAGTTGGCTGGACCACTGGACAGTTTGCGTATGGATGGATATTGAAGAAATCAGTAAACAGCAGGTACACCTGGTCCAGTTGCTCATCCCCTTCCTTCCCATGAGGCACTTACAGTAAAGATGTCACCATGCTTCTCCTTCATCCTAGTGAGGAAGCCGGCAGCATCTTTTCCAAACTCCAAGGCGTGGCCCAGCCAGGGGATACTGCCCAGGTCCAGGGGAGGCTCACCAGGTCGCCTAAAGAAGTCACGGCACTTGTCACCATTGGATAAAGCCGAAAAGAAGATAAAGAGTGCAGTGCTGAGACCTTGGGAAGCCTGGGGCACCGCAGTCCATGGGGTCACAAAGAGTGGGACGTGACCTAGCAGCTGAACAACGACAAGGTCTCCCTGAGGAGACATTTGACCAAAGACTTGAAGGCGGAGAGGGAGGGAGCCAAATGAATGGCTAGAAGAGAGCACCCAGGCAGACAGAGCAAGTGCAAAGGCCCTGAGGTTGGATCATGCCTGGTGTGTTCGAAGAACAGTGAGGGGGCCAGTGTGGCTGCATTGGCAGAAGCAAGAAATAGCGGAAGTTGAGCCAGGGTGGTAACAGAGGCCAGACCACACAGGGTCTTGCAGGCAACGCTGGGGTCTTTAGCTTTTTCTCTGAGTGAGGTGGGAGCAGAGGAGGGACAGGATTTGGCTCAGGTTTTTACAAGATTCCTTTTACTGCTGAGTAGGGAATTGACCACAGGGGGCTGAGAGTACAAGCTGGGGACCCAGTTGATGTTGTAACATACCAGGGGGTCCAATCAAGGTGGTCATCTCCCTGCAGGTGTATAAGGATACAGAGCTCTCTGTTTGAGCCAGCAAGGACCAGGGTCCTGGTCACCTCACACTTCCTGTCATGTCCACCAAGAGAGGATGAGGCTGGAGGGCATGGCAACGAAGAAAACAAATAACCCAATTTAGAAACACACAGCGGAATCTGCACAGACAGTTCTCCAAGGAAAGCACACAAGTGGTCAGGAAGCACATGAAAATATGCCCTACATCATGAATCACTGCAGAAATGCAAATCAAAACAACGTGCAGTGCCACTTCAAATCCACTAAGATGGCCATCATTATAAAAACAAAAAAAGGAAAATAAGGGCTGGCAAGAATGGAGAAATGGAATCCTCATATACTTCTCATGGGAATGTACAATGGTGCAGCTGCCCCAGAAACGAAACTGGCAGTTTCTTGAAAGGAAGAGTGATTATACAATCCAGCAGTAGATCCCAAAGAATTGAAAACACATGTTCATACATCAGTTCAGTTCAGTTCAGTCACTCAGTCGTGTCTAACTCTTTGCGACCCCATGAATCGCAGCACACCAGGCCTCCCTATCCATCACCAAATCCCAGAGTTCACTCAAACTCACGTCCATCGAGTCGGTGATGCCATCCAGCCATCTCATCCTCTGTTGTCCCCTTTTCCTCCTGTCCCCAATCCCTCCCAGCATCAGGGTCTTTTCCAATGAGTCAACTCTTCGCATGAGGTGGCCAAAGTACTGGAGTTTCAGCCTTAGCATCATTCCTTCCAAAGAACACCCAGGGCTGATCTCCTTCAGAATGGACTGGTCTCCTTCAGAATGGCCTGGTTGGATCTCCTTGCAGTCCAAGGGACTCTCAAGAGTCTTCTCCAACACCACAGTTCAAAAGCATCAAGTCTTCGGTGCTCAGCTTTCTTCACAGTCCAACTCTAACATCCATACATGACCACTGGAAAAGCCATAGCCTTGACTAGACGGACCTTTGTTGGCAAAGTAATGTCTCTGCTTTTCAATATGCTATCTAGGTTGGTCATAACTTT
>SJYX01016577.1:399058-466247 GCA_006410675.1 Oreotragus oreotragus | reverse complement strand
GCTGTGGGTTGGATTCCTAGTCAGGGAGTTAAGATCTCACATGCCACACCATGTGACTGATAAATAAAATTAAGTTACTTTATATTAAAAAAAAAAAACTTAAATGTGTGTACCTTAAAAAACCCAAAACATACAAAGGAACCACATATCTCCATGTGACCTTCTTGGTTTCTGCCATTGGCCACAACACATGGAACAAGACTAAACTTAGCCTGCAGCCTAAAGCAAGACTCCACAGCTGACCTGGAGAGCTGTGAGTGAGGAAAATGAAAATTTGCTGTTAAAAGTCATGGGGGTTTTGAGGATTTTGTTAGGCAGCAAAAACTGACTGTTCTAGGCTTTATCTCTTAACATCTTGGAGTCCATTTGGTTAGATGTTCTTTGTACCAGTTTGACACAGAATAGGCTACTTTCCATACTTTTCATATTTGGTTTTCTCATCTGTACAAGGGGATAATGGCAGGGCTTCCCTCCCATGGTGGTTGGAAGGACTCAAGAAGGTCATGGGTCTAGTTCATATAGTAGGCACTTAATAAAAGGATCTTGTTAGAGAAGTATAATTCTTTCAGCACTCACCTGCTGACCATATATTTACCAGGACTCTGTTAGCCTCTCTGTCAAGAATTTTAGAGGAAGAAATAGAGAAGCCCAACCTCCCCCATTTTTCTATTTTCCAACAGGATTAGAAAAGGATTAGAGGCAGAGGGATGGAGGAAATGACCTCTTTTCTGACATCCAGGCCTTGGGGCTGAATTGTCTGTATGGTGGGAGCATGTCTGTGGATTAGGACACCTGAGGGTCTCTAATGTACAAGGATTTCAGCTGTAATAAGGCCAGCCTCCAGCATCCTTCCCTGAGGAGAGCCAGGATTATGTAGGGAATGGAGTCGGCAGAAAGCCCGGGGGAGGGGGGGGGGGGGGCAGCTNGTATGGTGGGAGCATGTCTGTGGATTAGGACACCTGAGGGTCTCTAATGTACAAGGATTTCAGCTGTAATAAGGCCAGCCTCCAGCATCCTTCCCTGAGGAGAGCCAGGATTATGTAGGGAATGGAGTCGGCAGAAAGCCCGGGGGAGGGGGGGGGGCGCAGCTACCCAGATGGAAGCAGGACTGAGCTGGGTGGGCTTCTGTTTCACTTTCCCAGGCGAATTCCACTTGTGCCTCATCTGGGCCTGAGAGCTGATGCGCGGGGGTTGTTCTGCCCTTGTTCCAGGCTCTTTGCCAGGGGAAGTGGAGGGATGGGGCTGGGGGCTAGGGGAGATGGGGCTGCAGCAAGTGTGTGCTCCTTTGATGCACCAGGAAAAGGGGCCAAGGCGGCCCCATGGCTCCCAACCAGCTGCCTTGGCACTTTGGAATGGAAAAAATGAGGCTGCCAGACTTCAGTCTCTTCAACTCCCTGCTGCCCTGCCCGAGCGCCAGCCTGACCCAGAAGATAAGGAGATAAAAGACCTGTGTTGGTCAGATCCACAGATGGACCTCAAGTGCTGGCCCTCCTGCCACCTGCAGCGCCCTGAGAGCCTTCGGAGCTCTGCTTTCTCATGTTAGAAAGGGGACAACAGTCAAAACTACTCTGCTTATGTCTCAGAGGAGCTGAAAGGACCCAATAAGAGGACGGGAGTAGGAAAATGGTTGCAGAAGGGAACATATTCCCCTCCTCCTTCTAGAAATTATACCAAAGTATCAAAGAGAATGAAAAGGAAAAAAAACCCACAAACTCCATTGTTAGGAAAACCACGTTCCCAGGTAGCTCAAATGGTAAAGAATATGCCTGCATTGTGGGAGACCCAAGTTCGACCCCTGGGTTGGATAGATCCCCTGGAAAAAGGAATGCAACCCACTCCAGTATTCTTACCCGGAGAATCCCATGGACAGAGGAGCCTGGAGGGCTATAGTTTATGGCTCGCAAAGGATTAGACACATCTGAGTGACTAACACACACAGGAGAGAGTTATAATTCATAGGCTTCATACTATGTGTGAAATTTCCAAAAGTGGCTTTGAAATAGGGCAGAAGTCATACAGGAGGTGGCGAGTGGGTTCAGAGATGGCAAATATTAGAAAGTATCAGCAAAGATGTACTTTCTGGGGCGGAGTGTTTATCTTGAGATGAAAAACTGGATTCTTAATTTATAAAACTGAAGGTAGAACCAGGGTGAGTAGCAGAAGCCCTGTTGGACCTGATTTGATTCTGAGAAACAGAGATGATGTAACAAAGAATTAGAGAAAGGAGACATATTTTTAGGGAACAGTGTGTCTCTTTGACAGAGATGAGATAATCTTTTAGTTACGAAGTCCTTCTTCCCATAGAGACAGTCAGTAAATACCTGACCCAGGAAGACCGAGCCCTTTCAATGACATGCTAAAAAAAGACAAGTGTAAAAGCCTTGATGCCATGATATTATAATAAACTATGCAGAAAAGAGCATAAAAATCTGCCACAAATGAAAAACGTTATATCCAAATAATTTTGGCATGAATTAAAAAATTGAATGAGCAATTACCTCTGTGAAGGGAAATAATAAAACAGATATAATTGAATGACTCAGGAAGAAGCTGGCAGGCAAAAGGAGGTAATGAATGTGAGCTGGCAGAGCTCAAGAGAAAAACAGAAGGGAGAAAACTATGGAAATGAAGACAGACTTGGAAAGAGCATGAAGGAGGACAGATCTTGCAGAAAATACAGTGAGGGACATGGATGACAGAGGGGAGAAAAGGGGAAAATGAAAAAGACGGGAAAAGAGAGGAAGAAAGACTAGAAAGGAAATAATAGGTAAGGGAGAGCCAATGCATGCATAATCGGAAACTTCAGCAGAGAAACACAGAATAAGTGAACAGGACAAATATGTATATCCAATTCAAGAAAACTTGATATAAAAGAAGGCTCACGCCTGCTCAGTGAAAGGCAACACTGTGTGCCAGGGAAAACGACCCAGAATAGCTGACACTAAACCACAGGCTAGTAAAGTTATTTTGCATTAAAGGTAAAGAAAGAATCCTTTACACAACCAGGCAAAAAAAACAAAAAACAAAAAAAAACAGACAGTCTCATTTGCAATATCAGGGAGCCAGAGCGTAGAATTCAATGCTGATACATCAAGTGATTATACTACAAGGGTATTTAACAACACAAAAGTAAGCAGTAAAAAAGATCGACTGAAATTAGAAAATGGAGGGAAAGAGGAGGGGGGATGAGAAAATGTAATTTTATGAGCGGGAACTAATAGACACTGTCTTAAAAAATAAAGGACTAAAGATATATGCATAAAGTTAATAGACAAAAACAAAAACAGACAAAAACTTTCCTAAATATTGGAAGAGCTATCTACAAGAAACAAAGCAAATTTTTAAAAAGCAGACATCATAGTGGAATACTTTTAACTACTTCCCTCCCCCCCTCAAAAAAAAACCCAAAATGGAAGAATTCCGACTAACTGTATCACTATAGCAACTAATGGACTTCTCTGGTAGTCCAGAGGTTAAAATTCTGTACTTTCAATGCAGGGGGCGAGGGTTCAATCCCTGGTTGGGGAACTAAGATCCTACACAGACCCTAAGGCTGGGACAGCAGGCGGGCAGGAGGAGAAGTGGACGACAGATGGTTGGATGGACGTGAGTTTGAGCAAACTCCGGGAGATGGTGAAGGACAGGGAAGCCTGGCGTGCTGCGGGCTATCAGGTCACTATGAGCCAGACACGACTTAGCCACCGAACAGTAACGACACAGCAATAAATATAAGCGTGCTTAGTTGCGGAAAGAAAGAACATTTTCAGATTGAACCACAAAACAGAACCTGATTTTATGTTGTATAGAAGACAGCCACAAAAATAAGTGACTGAGAAAGATTAAACGTGAAGCAGGAGAGGTAGAATATATCAGACAAATGCAAGCGAAATGGAGGGAGAGACTGCAGTCTTCTATGAGATGAAATTAGAGGAGGAAAGTAGTAAGCGAGATGAAGAGGAGCTCTGTCTAGTGCTAAGGGTTCAACTGTCATTAAAGATAGGAAGATGTGAGCAACTATGTACCAAATAACCCCAAAGTTAGTCATTTAAGAACTTAAGGCACTTCTCTCCACCTTTGACCAGGCAAGAATACTGGGATGGGCTGCCATTTCCAATGCATGAAAGTGAAAAGCAAAAGTGAAGTCGGACAGAAAATAAGGACATAGAAGCAAAAATAATGAACATATATCAGACTACAAAGACAGCTTCAATAATTTTTTAAGTGAAATAGTACAAATAATACTCTCAGGTCACAATGCAATAAGGCTAGGAAAAAATAATACACTGATTTAACAGGGTATGCTGCTGCTGCTACTGCTGCTAAGTCGCTTCAGTCGTGTCCGACTCTGTGCGACCCCATGGACTGCAGCCTACCAGGCTCCTCCGTCCATGGGATTTTCCAGGCAAGAGTACTGGAGTGGGGTGCCATTGCCTTCTCCATAAGATGGTATATTCACCTTGAAAGCTGAGCTTTCAAGCTGAGCGCTGAAAGAAGGCTGAGCCCTGAAAGAAAGCTGCTGCTGCTGCTGCTGCTGTCACTTCAGTCGTGTCCGACTGTGTGACCCCATAGACGGCAGCCCACCAGGCTCCCCCATCCCTGGGATTCTCCAGGCAAGAATACTGGAGTGGGTTGCCATTTCCTTGCACTGAAGAATTGATGCTCTTGAACTGCGGTGTTGGAGAAGACTTTTGAGAGTCCCTTGGACTGCAAGGAGATCCAACCAGTCCATCCTAAAGGGAATCAGTCCTGAATATTCATTGGAAGGAGTGATGCTAAAGCTGAAGCTCCAGTACTTTGGCCACCTGATGCAAAAAACTGACTCATTGGGAAAGACCCTGATGCTGGGAAAGATTGAAGGTGGGAGCAGAAGGGGACAACAGGGATGAGATGATTGGATGGCATCACCGGCTCGATAGACATGGGTTTGAGTAAACTCCGGGAGTTGGTGATGGACAGGGAGGCTTGGCGTGCTGCAGTCCATGGGGTCGCAAAGAGTCAGACACGACTGAGTAATTGAACTGATTCACCTTGAAATGCTTTAACCTATCTCTTATCTGTTTAATGGAAGAGGAAATAAACCCAATATTGAAGAATTATCAAAATAATGATAATGGAAGTTCTATACATCAAAACCTGGGAGATCATCTAAAGCAATATTTAGCCATAAATATCCTTATTAGCCTTGGCTCAGAGGGTAAAGAATCTGCCTGCAGTGTGGGAGAGTCAGGCTCAATCCCTGGTCAGTAAGATCCCCTGGAGAAGGAAATGGCAACCCATCCCAGTATTCTTGCCTGGAGAATTCCATGGACAGAGAAGCCTGGCAGGCTATCATCCATGGCGTCGCAGAGTTGGACACGACTGAGTGACTAACACTTTCATTTTATCACTAAAAAAAGAAAAAGAAGAAACTGAATTCAGCATCTGATTCAAAAAGTTTTATGAAAAGGAATGACTGAACCAAACAAATGGAAGGAAAGCAAAAGTAACTAATATGAATAAAGCAGAAATCATGGAGATGCAAAATAGAAAAAAAAAAAGGAAAATAAATCCCCAAAGCTGCTCTTTTGATGATGGCAGGGAATGGAGGCAACAACAATAAAATAGATAACAGTTCACACAATCCGGGAAAAATGGACAAAGTGTAAGTATGTGGAGTAAGACATGATAAGGAGAGAATTAACCATGGTGGGGGATAAGGAGAGAATTAACCATGGTGGGGGTGGGGGGGAGAGAAAATTAAAAGGATCACAAGAGTCTATTTTGTTTATCTCTATATAATTAAATTTAAAAATATGGATGAAAAGGATAATTTGTCAGGAAAATATAATTTACTTCTTGGCTTCAGAACAAACAGAAAACAGAGTTCCATAGACGTGTTTCTCCAACTTTAAAAAGGATACACAAAGCACCTGAAGTTTTTTTTTTTTAATTCTCAGGGCTGCAGTGAAAGTGTGTAGTCTTAACTACTGGGCCAGCAGGGAAGTTCCTCACCCAAAGTTCTTATTCAAGTTCAGACTCTGGTTCTGGGATTTTGCCCGGGATTCTGAATTCTGTACAGTCCTGAGATGCTCTTGCTGTATTTGGTAAGTGTCAAGGCCGTAGAAGAAATAGAGAAGGCTGACAAAAGTCTGCCCACAAAAAACCCTATCTTATGAATTGTGCAGTCAAATTCTATGAAACTTTTAAAGACTAGATCATTCTGAAACGGAGCAGGACCCTACGGCCCTTGCCCCCTTCACCGCGTTCTCTGCCTGTTTTTTGCCTGTGGAAAACTTGAGTCAAAGAGCAAGCTTAATCAAGGAAATGAGACCTTACAGACACAAAGGAAAACAGTGAAAGGAAACCAAATAATATTATTAAGCACAGTCAAGGACCTTTAGTTCCTTCTCGAGGACTGTAGATAATATTCTGAGCCATATCCTGTGAGCTGTCATAGATACTGAAACCCCAGCGGAGGAACTTAACCACACAACGACCACACTGGACCCAGGACACGAGCTGCCGCAATCCCAAGCACTCGCTACGAAGAAACAGGAGCAAATGGGCCCTAGAACTGAAGATTAACTGGACCTAAAACAAAGATGCTGCTGCTCAGACCGCTGATGACCAATTTGAAGATGACGGTCAGAGATCTCTCTGCTATTTCTGCATGTAGCCCCTCACCCCTCCACCATTTCTGTCTATAAAAGTTCTTGCTCCTCTAGTTGCCCGTAGGGGAGAGTTGGAGTTTGGACAGAAGCCCGCCACTCCCCTCCACCCCCAGTTGCCGGCATCTGATATAAAGCAAACTTTCCTTTCCACCAACCTGGCTTGTTTACGGGCTTTTGAGTGGCGAGCAGCTGGACCCACCACACTCTTTCGATAACAATTCTAAGGTAGTTAAATTTTTTTGAGAGCAAGGCAAAGAAAGAACACTTTATGAAGCAGATATCATGTTGATACTTAAGCCTGACAAGAACTACACAGAGTAACAAATTTCACTTGTGAGTAATAATGCAAAAACTCTATTTTTTCAAGTTTTCCAGTGAAGTGTAGTTGATTTACAGTGTTGTGCCAATCTCTGCTCTACAGCAAAGTGCCTCAGTTATACACAGGTAGGCATTCTGTTTTTATATTCTTTTTATTAAGGTTTATCACAGGATATTGAATATAGCTCCCTGTAATGTAAAAATTCTAAATAAAATTTAGTAAACAGAACCATAAGAAAAATACAAAAATAAAGAAAAAAGAAAAATGCATTGTGACCAACTGGGTTTTATTCTAGGAATGCAAAGCTAGTTCAGTATTAGAAAACCTATTAATGTAATTCATGAGGAGAAAGGTCATATAGCTCTTCTTAGGGCTAAAGGGCATTTGGGAAAGCTCGAAATCCATTCTTTATAAAAAAAACTCACACACGTATTCAATAAGAATTCGTGGATACTCAGTAAAATAGAAACAGATATTTACCTCTTAACATGGTGAAATATATTGGAGTACATCATGCTTCATTGGAAAAAGCCTTGGGGCATTTAGACTAGAGGACCAAGACAAAAATGTCCATTTTCACTGCTGTAGTTTAACTCGGAACTGCGTATTTAAGATAGTATTGGACGCACTAATCAGTACAAATGTTAGAAACAGATATTTACCTCTTAACATGGTGAAATATATTGGAGTACATCATGCTTCATTGGAAAAAGCCTTGGGGCATTTAGACTAGAGGACCAAGACAAAAATGTCCATTTTCACTGCTGTAGTTTAACTCGGAACTGCGTATTTAAGATAGTATTGGATGCACTAATCAGTACAAATGGATGACATAAAATTGTCAGTGTTACACATAATAAAATGACTCTGTGTGTAGGAAACACAAGATAATTCAAGAAAGTGTTGAGATGCAAAATTAACATGTATAAATCAGTAGCTTTCGTTTATTCCAGCAATCAGTTGGAAGATATACTGAAAGGAAAGTTCCCATCTGAAGTAACAAAATTAAGATCGAATGTTGCTGTTCAGTCGTATCTGCCTCTTCGTGACTCCATGGACAGCAGCTGCTCAAACTCATGTCCACTGAGTCAATGATGCCATCCAACCATCTCATCCCTCTGTCGGCCCATTCTCTCTTTCGCCTTCAATCTTTTCCAGCATCAGGGTCTTTTCCAAAGAGGTGGCCAAAATATCGGAGCTTCAGCTTCAGTACCAGACCTTCCAGTGAATATTCAGGGTTCATTTCCTTTAATTGACTGGTTTGATCTCCTTGCTGTCCAAGGAACTCTCAAGAGTCTTCTCCAACACCACAATTTGAAAGCATCAGTTCTTCGGTGCTCAGTCTTCTTTATGGTCCCACTCTCACAACTGCACATGACTACTGGAAAAACCAAACCTAGGAATAAAATTAAACAAAAGGTGAGTAAGACCTACCCAAAGAAAACGTGAATTCACTATGGAATGACCCAAAACATACTTAACAAGTTGAAAGGTACACCATGATTTCAGATGGCAAGTTTCATCATGCAAACAATGTTTGTTATCCCTAAATTGATTTATAAATCCTTGTTATTATAATAAAAGTAACATCAGCCTTTTAAACAGAGAAGCTAATTTTTTAATTAATCCTATGAAAAATTAGGCAAGCAAAAATATCCAAGAAATCTCTGGAAGAGAGGGCAACAACATTATCAGATGTTAAACCATGTCATCGGGGAAGGCAATGGCACCCCACCCCAGTACTTTTGCCTGGAAAATCCAATGGATGGAGTAGCCTGGTGGGCTACAGTCCATGGGGTCGCTAACAGTCGGACAGACTGAGCGACTTCACTTTCACTTTTCTCTTTCATGCATTGGAGAAGGAAATGGCAACCCACTCCAGTATTCTTGCCTGGAGAATCCCAGGGATGGGGGAGCCTGGTGAGATGCCATCTATGGGGTCACACAGAGTCGGACACGACTGAAGTGACTTAGCAGCAGCAGCAGCAAACCATGTCATAAAATCTCAGTAATTCAGACACTGTGGTACTGGGCTGTCTTGATAGATTAATGGAACAAAACTGAAAGCCCAGAAATATATCGAATCCTTTCAGGAATTTAGGATGTGATGAAGTTAATGTGGCACATTGTATTATCTTGGTTTTCTTTTTGTTGCTGCTGTTTTGTTTATTGCCACGCTAAGCAGCATGTGGGATCTTAGTTGTGTTTTCTAAAAATACTTGGAAACAATAGTAACAGATCAACTCTAGGGAACGGAGAAGTGGGCGCAGGGGCTTGGGGAGCAGGAATCAAAGGGTGTAGGATGCCAGTATTTTTTTCTGCTCACCACTGGTTCCCCTTAAGTTTCTGGTTCTCCCAAGAGAGAGTCTGATTGGCTAGTTTGGGTCATGTGCCCACCCACTGATCTGGATGGACAGTCAAACAAGGTGTGAAATGTTGAGTCCCCACAGGAGGACCAGAACGTGGGGTGGGAAGGTTGGAAGATGGTCAGGGATGGCCACATGCCCATTTCACAGATGAGGGAAGAGACAGAGAGGGGTTGGCAAGGCCACGGAGCCCAGGGACAGTGGATTCTGGGATCCAACGGGAGGCCCCAGCTGCCTTTCCCCTCCTGGGGCTCCAGGCTGGCAGGGGAACAAGAGGGCCTTGTGACCCTGGCAGGGATGAATGGCTGGCTCTTGGGGACATGCCCTGACCCAGATGAGGCCTCTGCAGCTCAGGAAACCACCTCACACTGAGCTGCATTCAGGAGCTGAGATCTCCTCTTTCGGCTCCTCTTACCGTAAACAGACCAGACCTCCCTTCACATGTGGCCCTGCCCTTCAACTCCAGCCCTAAGGTTTTTAGAAGAAGCCTAGGGGGAAAAACCTATTTTTCCAATATGTAAAGCACTGCATGGACCAAATAAAACATGTCTGGATTGGAGGCAGCCCAAGGATGGCTAATTTGTAAGTCCTGGAATGCTCCTTTCTACTCACAAACATTAAAGCCCTATTTTCATAGATGCTACTAGGCTTGTGCTAGGCTTGCAGACTTCCTCACTTTGAATTCAGACATGCCAAGAAAAATCAAGTGCAGCAATTATGAGTGAGGGATATTCTGGAGCCAGAGAATCTGGGTTGAGATCCCCAGCTCTGCCACATACTGTGTNCCAAAGTATCGGAGCTTCAGCTTCAGTACCAGACCTTCCAGTGAATATTCAGGGTTCATTTCCTTTAATTGACTGGTTTGATCTCCTTGCTGTCCAAGGAACTCTCAAGAGTCTTCTCCAACACCACAATTTGAAAGCATCAGTTCTTCGGTGCTCAGCCTTCTTTATGGTCCCACTCTCACAACTGCACACGACTACTGGAAAAACCAAACCTAGGAATAAAATTAAACAAAAGGTGAGTAAGACCTACCCAAAGAAAACGTGAATTCACTATGGAATGACCCAAAACATACTTAACAAGTTGAAAGGTACACCATGATTTCAGATGGCAAGTTTCATCATGCAAACAATGTTTGTTATCCCTAAATTGATTTATAAATCCTTGTTATTATAATAAAAGTAACATCAGCCTTTTAAACAGAGAAGCTAATTTTTTAATTAATCCTATGAAAAATTAGGCAAGCAAAAATATCCAAGAAATCTCTGGAAGAGAGGGCAACAAAATTATCAGATGTTAAACCATGTCATCGGGGAAGGCAATGGCACCCCACCCCAGTACTCTTGCCTGGAAAATCCAATGGATGGAGTAGCCTGGTGGGCTACAGTCCATGGGGTCGCTAACAGTCGGACAGACTGAGCGACTTCACTTTCACTTTTCTCTTTCATGCATTGGAGAAGGAAATGGCAACCCACTCCAGTATTCTTGCCTGGAGAATCCCAGGGATGGGGGAGCCTGGTGAGATGCCATCTATGGGGTCACACAGAGTCGGACACGACTGAAGTGACTTAGCAGCAGCAGCAGCAAACCATGTCATAAAATCTCAGTAATTCAGACACTGTGGTACTGGGCTGTCTTGATAGATTAATGGAACAAAACTGAAAGCCCAGAAATATATCGAATCCTTTCAGGAATTTAGGATGTGATGAAGTTAATGTGGCACATTGTATTATCTTGGTTTTCTTTTTGTTGCTGCTGTTTTGTTTATTGCCACGCTAAGCAGCATGTGGGATCTTAGTTGTGTTTTCTAAAAATACTTGGAAACAATAGTAACAGATCAACTCTAGGGAACGGAGAAGTGGGCGCAGGGGCTTGGGGAGCAGGAATCAAAGGGTGTAGGATGCCAGTATTTTTTTCTGCTCACCACTGGTTCCCCTTAAGTTTCTGGTTCTCCCAAGAGAGAGTCTGATTGGCTAGTTTGGGTCATGTGCCCACCCACTGATCTGGATGGACAGTCAAACAAGGTGTGAAATGTTGAGTCCCCACAGGAGGACCAGAACGTGGGGTGGGAAGGTTGGAAGATGGTCAGGGATGGCCACATGCCCATTTCACAGATGAGGGAAGAGACAGAGAGGGGTTGGCAAGGCCACGGAGCCCAGGGACAGTGGATTCTGGGATCCAACGGGAGGCCCCAGCTGCCTTTCCCCTCCTGGGGCTCCAGGCTGGCAGGGGAACAAGAGGGCCTTGTGACCCTGGCAGGGATGAATGGCTGGCTCTTGGGGACATGCCCTGACCCAGATGAGGCCTCTGCAGCTCAGGAAACCACCTCACACTGAGCTGCATTCAGGAGCTGAGATCTCCTCTTTCGGCTCCTCTTACCGTAAACAGACCAGACCTCCCTTCACATGTGGCCCTGCCCTTCAACTCCAGCCCTAAGGTTTTTAGAAGAAGCCTAGGGGGAAAAACCTATTTTTCCAATATGTAAAGCACTGCATGGACCAAATAAAACATGTCTGGATTGGAGGCAGCCCAAGGATGGCTAATTTGTAAGTCCTGGAATGCTCCTTTCTACTCACAAACATTAAAGCCCTATTTTCATAGATGCTACTAGGCTTGTGCTAGGCTTGCAGACTTCCTCACTTTGAATTCAGACATGCCAAGAAAAATCAAGTGCAGCAATTATGAGTGAGGGATATTCTGGAGCCAGAGAATCTGGGTTGAGATCCCCAGCTCTGCCACATACTGTGTGGCCTCAGGCAAGTCATTTAACCTCTCTGGGCCCCAGCTTCCCTTGGTGGGAGGTGGGGACACATGTAAAAAGTGGCTTTGTCCAGTTGCTGTTGTCCAGTCACTAAGCTGTGTCCAGCTCTTTGCAACTCCATGCAGCATGCCAGGCTTCCCTGTCCTTCAGTATCTCCTGGAGTTTGCTCAAATTCACGTCCATTGAGTGAGTGATGCCATCCAACCTTCTCATCCTCTGTTGCCCCCTTCTCCTTTTGCCTTCAATCTTTCCCAGCATCACATATAGTAAAGAGCACAAAAGGCTCTGCTATTGTCCTTGGTCCTTGGTCCAATCTTGTCATGAGCTTCATGTGGTTAAAAAAAAAAAAAAAAAAGCAAAACCTTAAGCCAGGCTAATCATTTAAACTGTTTAGGGGAGACCACCTTCATTTGGGGGTTTCAGGGACAAGCATGGCTGTTCAGGTTCCAGTCATCTCCTGTTCCTCTCCAAGTTGGCTCCTCATCCAAGGAGAAATACCAGGTTCTGAAGTGCCAGTTAGTGAGTGTCCCCCCTGCAGCAGCAGCAGCAGGTGTGTAAGCTCAAGGAGTGCTCATAACCAGCCCTGGGCGGGAGGAATTGCGACTCTTTGCACCAGTGTTGGGGAGCTTGCAGACAATGCACATGTATGAGATTCCAGCATGTCAGACTCCAAAGCCTGGCTTTCCTCTGCTCCTATCAACTCTGTATCCACTCCCAGTGTTGGGACAAGATTCAGTAGCTTCTCAGTTTTAAGTGGCCCATGTCACTTGCTCCCTAAAGGAAAAGCTTTTTCTACCCTATCCACAAGATGTGTTCAATATGAGAGCCATTTGTC
The DNA here is from genome assembly GCA_006410675.1 of Oreotragus oreotragus. Taxonomy (NCBI): domain Eukaryota; kingdom Metazoa; phylum Chordata; class Mammalia; order Artiodactyla; family Bovidae; genus Oreotragus; species Oreotragus oreotragus. The sequence continues at coordinate 453,313 of SJYX01016577.1, read as the reverse complement.
TACGTTTTTCATTGCAAATGATAGGAACTCAACTCAAATTGGCTTGAGACAAAAAACAACAACAACAACAACAAAAAAAAAAAACAGTAACTTATTGGCTCAAACAGGGCAAGTCTGGCTTTGGGGAGATGGGGGTGGGAGAAGGGCGGGATGAGGGTGACAGCTTCAGGTACAGCAGGAACCCCAAGGATGTCAGGATTCATTTCACTCCACCTTTCAGATCTCTTTCCTCTGTGCTGGCTTCACCGATAGACAGTCTGTTCCTGTGCTGCATTGTGATGGCTTTTAGCAGCCCTCACATGCTGTGGGCTCAGCAACCACAACGGGAGAAGCGTCTCTTTGTCAATAATCTTAGTGAAAGTCTGAGGCTGATTCAGGTCGGCCTTATCTAAGTCAGATGCAAATCCCTTTACTAATCCCTGAAGCCAGATGGGATGCTCACATGGGCCAGGCTGGATCTCCTGCCAGCTTCTGTAGGTGGAGTTGGAGACTGCAGTAGTTTGACTACAATGATGAGTAATTAATGGCCTGCTTGGACTCAAGTCCTTTGCACTGTGAGTTTATCCCACATGTTCTGGCCTTGAGACTTGCTCTGAGTGATAGAATGCTGGGAAGTGATGCTGTACATATTCCCAGCATTGGCCTCAAGAATCTTTGCAGTCTCTGCTCTTTCTTGGAACCCTGCATAACCACTGTGAGAATCAGCCTGGAGGATGAGAAACCACAGGGAAGAGAGTCCAGTCCCCCGCAGAGGCTGGCCTAGACCAACAGACAGCCACCTGACCTCCCCACATGTGAGCATGCCCAGCCAAACTCAGCAGACTTGCTTAGCCAACCTGAAGCCGACCTCAGATGCATGAGACAAGCTGAGACCAAAGCTGAGCCATGCTTCCATTCACTTGTGGAAAACGATAAATACTCTGTATTTATAAGCTTATTTTTGGCTGCCTCGAGTCTTGGCTGCGCCACACCATTTCTTTGTGTCATACAGAGTCTTTCTGTTGTGGCGCTTGGACTCTCTAGTTGTGGCCCATGGGCTCAGTAGTCATGGCTCATGGGTTTAGTGGCTCTGCGGCATGTGGGATCCTAGCTACCCGACCAGGGATCGAACCCGCATCCCCTGCATTGCAAGGCAGATTCTTAACCACTGGACCACCAGGGAAGTCCCAATACTTATTATTTTAAGCCACTGAGATTCAGGACAATTTATGTACCAAACACTGACAGATACAGGGGTCAGTCCACTGGAATGATGTGGACTGAGTGGAGGAGGGGTGCCTGCTAAGAGGAGACATGTGTTCTATTACCAGAAGGGCAGGAAGAATCTTGAGCAATCTATTATTTCTTACTCTACAATTATCGTCCCCATTTTGCAAGTAAGGAAACTGAAGCTCAGAGAGTTTCTTCAACTGGTGAGTGAGAGAGAAATCAATTTGCCCTTCAGCCTGGTCCAAGTTTCCCAGAACAAGTACAAAAATTGAGTTATGAACCTGGATTCAGTGGAACATGGACACAAATGTGATCATGCATCTGAGATGAATCAATCATGACAGTTGAATACTGACTTTAGTTGAGCTTCCTGGCAGCCAAGGTAAAAAGGGAAATGTATTGAGTTGCTTCAGTCTCTTTACTTAATGTTTAATGAAGAAGGAAGTGGGGGAAAAGGAGGAAAGAAAAAAAGGAAAAAGAACTATATCCAAGGTTGAAAAGAACTATATCTAAGGAAAGAAAAAACAAAAACAAAACTATATCCAAGACTGTCTGAAGACAAATGTTTTCTAGCCTTGACTCCAAGATGGCAGTAAGGGCTTCTTACATAAGGAATCTAACAGAAAAAAAAAAAAAAAAAGGTTTTTATGGTAGATGCTACTCACTTCATTCCCCATGAAAGTTAAAAGCAGCCTGTGAACTCACAGGCTTTTCTGAGAGGAACTCAGATAATGAGGTCCTTTCTTTTTCTTTCTTTCCTCTCTCCTCTCTCATGTCTTCCTTTCTTTCTTTCTAACAATATAGAAATTTATTTCTATCTCTCGTATAACAGTTTAGAGATCAGCAATCCAGGGATGACTCAGCCATTCCTCCCATGCAGCTTCACCCTCTGGGTGCAGGGTGGCTGCTCTAGCACCTGCCATCACACATGTTCTCCAATCATCAGAAAATGGGAAGAAGCAAGAGTTTGCTTTTGAATAATTTTATTTACCTTCCTGGTAGGACTGGAACTGACAGAAGGCAAGGGAACAGAGGTAAAGTGCATTTGTAAAGTTGAAAATTGAAAGGTTGCTAAGGTTCAAACCCTACCTCAGCCACTTACTAGCTGTGTTAGTTCCCTGTGACTGCCACAAATTACCACAGACTTGGTGATCTGCAACAACACAAACTCATTCTCTCATAGTTCTGGAGGCCAGATGGTCAACATCAGTTTCATGGGATCAGAACACCATGGCAAGATATTGGCAGGGCAGAGCCCCCGCTGGGGGATCTAGGGGAGAATCCCTCCTCCAGCTCCTGGTGGCCGCTGGCATTCCTTTGCCTGCCGCCGCATCACTATAACCTCTGCCTCTGTCTTCAAGTTGTCTCCTCGTCTGCATGTCCATCTACGCTTCCTCTGCCTTGCTCTTATAATGACACATGTGCTGGCACTTACAGCCCTCCTGAATAGTCCAGAATAGTATTGATGAATATCATCTCAAAAGCCTTAATTTGGGCTTCCCTGGTGGCTCAGTAGTAGAGAATCCGCCTGACGGTACAGGAGGTGTGGGTCGATCCCTGGCCTGGCAAGAGCCCACGTGCCGTGGCGCAACTAAGCGCCTGCAGCACGACTACTGGGCCCCTGCGCCGCCGCACCTACTGAAGCCAAGCATCTAGAGCGTGTGCTCTGTGACAGAGAGCTGCGAGGCCACGCGGCGGGGCTGGAGAGGAGCCCCCACTCGCCACAACTAGAGAAAAGCCTGCGCAGCAGCAAAGGCCCAGCACAGCCCAGAATAAGTAACGAAATATTTTTTTTAAGCCTTAATTTAATCACACCTGCAAAGAAGGCAATGGCACCCCACTCCAGTGCTCTTGCCTGGAAAATCCCATGGACGGAGGAGCCTGGTGGGCCGCAGTCCATGGGGTCGCTGAGAGTCAGACACGACTGAGCGACTTCACTTTCACTTTTCACTTTCATGCACTGGACAAGGAAATGGCAACCCACTCCGGTGTTCTTGCCTGGAGAATCCCAGGGACGGGGGAGCCTCATGGGCTGCCATCTATGGGGTTGCACAGAGTCGGATACGACTGAAGCGACTTAGCAGTAGCAGCAGCAGCAAAGACTTTACCATATTATGGTAACCTTCACAGGACTTTATGACCTGATACCTTAGAAGTTCACCATCTAGCCCACTGTACTAAGTGTCTTAACTTCCCTGTGTGTCATTTTTCTCACTGTAAAATGATAGGAGCCCCCTCTGTAGGCTATTATGAGGATCGAATAAATTAATTACATATGTTAATCACATAGAGATTACTCCAAAGGGTGACCAGCACATGGTAGGTTTTAATATGATCAAGGCATTTCCGCTACGATGCAACTTCTCAGAAGGACCGTGGCCATCTTGGTCCTGTCCACCACTGTCTTCCTAGCACCCACCACATAGTAGGGACTTGCACACAGGAGGTCCTCAGTAAATATTTCATGCACGCATGCCGCAGGCTGACTGTGTGGCTTTAGGGAAGTTGTTTTCCCTCTCTGGGGCTTGGTTTCCTCCCGCCTCCATGAAGAACAGTTGTTGGGGAAAGTACATTCTCTATCTAGAAGGGCGTGTCCCTGTCAGGGGTAGAGGTTTGGGGGTGGAGGCAGGGGACAGCTGCAGCTGCTTTCTTTCTGAGTCACTAGATTTCTCAACTTAAGGTCAAGTGTTTAAATATTATGAGCAAGCCAATTGGAGATAAGGTAGGAAAACACTGATCTGGCCAAAGCACTGGGTCTGGACTTCTCTGGAACTTTTCAACAGCATGACTTGGAACTTAGCACCTGCCAGGAAAACGGACTGCTGACTCACGACCAGAAGGGGCGTCCCAGATGCCTGATTTTCAAACCTGCTTTAACTGTCCCTGTTCACAGAGCTGATATTCAAATCCTCATGGTCTGAGTGGAGAAACCGAGACCCAGAAAAGAAAGAAGACCTTGTCTAGAGTTATGCTGCCTGACGCAGCTACGATCCTCAGCCCAGCACCTGTAGCAGCCAACCTGGCAAAAAGAGAAGAAACTGTGCAGGCAGGGGCTGTGGTGTGTGTAAATGCTTAGTGGGGGTGAGAGGCGGGACACAGACTCGGAAACTCAGGTGGAGAAGAGAAAGGGGGCTACATCACATATCCAGGACTTTGGACTCAATTCTGAGGAGAAAGGGAAACCACCGATGCTTTTAGGAAGAGGACCAGCTAGACCTGAGAGTCTCTTTCCAAGTGTGGTCCCCAGACCATCAGCATGAGAACAACAGTGGGGATGAGGAGAAGGCAGTCAAAACAGATTCCTGGGGAGGGATAAACTGGGAGGTTGGGGTTGAGGTATACATGCTATTATATGTAAAATAGATAACTAATAAAGACCTACTGCATAGCCCAAGGACCTCAATACTCTGTAATGATCGGTATGTGCAAAGAATCTAAGAAAGAGTGCATATATGTATATGGATAACTGATTCATTTTACTGTATACCTGAAACTAACACAGCATTGTAAATCAACTATCAGTTCAGGTCAGTTCAGTCACTCAGTCGTGTCCAACTCTTTGCCACCCCATGAATCGCAGCACGCCAGGCCTCCCTGTCCACCACCAACTCCNGGAGAAGGGGACGACCGAGGATGAGATGGCTGGATGTCTGAGTGAACTCCGGGAGATGGTGATGGACAGGGAGGCCTGGCGTGCTGCGATTCATGGGGTCGCAAAGAGTCGGACACGACTGAGCGACTGAACTGAACTGAACTCAGAGCTCCGATGTTAACCTCTGCTGTGAAGGTCAACTCTTTGCAGTGGCAGACCCAGACTGTCTCCATGGGAGGGTCTTGGGGGTGAAAGGTTGTTGCTGAACCACGAAAAATGCCTCGTTAAGGCTATGGGGAGAACTTTAATCCAATTGTCCTGTGTTTCTTGAGTTAATTTGCGCAGATGTCTTTCGATAATGTCATTAGCTTTTTCAACCCCTCCTGAGGATTGGGGTCTCCAGGAACAGTGTAAGTGATATTCTATTCCTAGAGCTTTGGACACCCCCTGAGTTACAGCAGCTTTAAAGGTGGAGCCATTGTCACTCTGAAGGCTCCATGGCAGCCCAAACCTGGGGATAATTTCATGGATTAAAATCTTTATAACCTCCTTAGCCTGTTCACTACAACAGGGAAAAGCCTTAATCCATCCAGTAAAAATATCCAACCAAACTTGTAAGCAAGAATACTCATTAGCTTTTGGCATATGAGTAAAATCACTTTCCCAGTCCTCTCCAGGATCCTTTCTGCTTCGTTGTAATCCAGATTTTGCTAGCTTCTCAGCTTTGGGTTATTTTCCTGACAAACCTCACACCTTCTGATGATGTTCTTTAAAGTTTTCATTGCATTTTTGCCTTCAAACGAACGAGAAGCCATCTACTGGAGTGGGTTGTCATTTTCTTCTCCAGGGGATCTTCCCGACCCAGGGATCGAACCCAGGTCTCCCTCATTGCAGGCAGACGCTTTAACCTCTGAGCCACCAGGGAAGCCCAGTACGCTCTACACCTAAATGAAAACTCTGGTGTAAACCCTTAAGAATTTTCCACTGAGCATTCTCAGGAATTATTAATTGTCCATCCTTGGACCATAAACATCCGTTATCAGTAATCTTTACTCCTCTTTTCTCATATTGTTGTAGCCCCGTGTTCCGGGAAGTAAACTCACTCAGAAGGACAATGCGGATAGTGAAGTGCAGTTTATTACACCAGCGGGCCCAAGGCAGAGGCTCCTCTTAGCCAAGGACCCCAACCAAACTTACCCAAGGGTAAGTTTTTGTGAAAACCTTATATACCCTAAGTGTATGTGCCTAAACCCACCTCCCCAAATTCCCTGAAACTAGTCTGAAGAAAGGAAGAGAAAGATACAATCAAAGTTAACCCGTGATTCATATGCCTTAAGCCTAGGTAGTTAACAGTGGACAATTATCAATAGGTCTGTGGTCATACCCCAATAAGCATAATAGAATTTATGATTCTATTTGTTTACACAGATAATTAGGGTATTCTTTTAGGCAATGGAGAGTCTAGGTATGAGCCCTGGGGTTCTTTCATCCGGGGGGCCTGGTTTTCCAGTTGGTATGTCGTTTCCATGGATACCGGGCATATAGCTCAAAGTCCACAGTCCGGCCCAAGATGGAATCGTGCTTTCAAGATGGAGCCTGTTCTGTCTGTTTCCTCCTACATTCCCCGCTCCTGATGCTCTTAACGCATAGTATGAGCATCACTCATAGGGATATATTGCACCCTGGCTCTCTGACTGCCAATTTGGGAGAATGACACCAACCTCTGGGTTACAAAGTTCATAATACATTGTAAAATACAGGATCCACAAAGCAGAACTATCAAGACAACCATAACAATGGTAAATATAGTTTTCCACCAATCACCCTTCACCCAAGATAGGACCGAAGTCCAAAAAGAAAGATCATCATCGGACATAGCTTTTACCTGACCTTTCATGTCACCTAGGGTGGCAGATGAATCAGGGATATATACACAACATCCAGCACCAATTATAGCACCGGTCCCTCCTTGTGCTGAAACTATGGTCAGTCTCAAGGTGCTGCCAGCAAGTCTTTGTAGCAGCAGTTGATTGTAGAGCTTCACCTCTTTTCCTTCTTTCAGATGATCTTGGCTTCATGAGGCTCAGTGGGGTCCTTTTGTACAGTCCCCTCGGCGTCCTCTGGGTCTGCATGGTATGCTCTCTTCACCCTCATGTGGTGGATCCAGGGAGTGACACCTGCAACTTTAACTGCCGTAGGAGTGGTTAGAACAACAGTATATGGACCTTTCCAATGTGGGGCCAAGGAGTCGTGTTTCTAGTCCTTGACCCATACCTGATCCCCAGGCACAAATTTGTGAATATCTTCCCCAAGGGGGAGTGGCACCCTTTCTTGTACAAACTGAGTTACCCGATTTACTACCTTACCCAGTCCCATCTGCTATGAAATCCCATCTCCCCTTACCTGAGGCAAATTTGTTGACAACTGTTTTATTATGGGAGGGGCCTCCCATACACAATTTCGTATGGAGAATAGCCTTGGGACTGTGGGGTCATCCTGAGTCTAAGCAGAGCCATCGGAAGCAAGTCCACCCAGGAGCAGTCAGTCTCTGTGATCCACTTGGAGAGTCTCTAAGTGTCCAGTTGTTTCATTCCACCATCTCAGAAGAACTCTGGGCCTATATGCCATGTGCAGTTTCTATCTGACATTTAAAGTTTTGCTTACTTGTTGTACTAAATCAGCTATGAAAGCCAGGCCATTGTCTGGTCCAATGCTGGTAGGAAATCCAAATCTGGGAACTATTTCCCTAAGCAGGCACCAGCTTTGGATGCTCTTTTACTCCAGGTAGGAAAAGCTTCTACCCACCCCAAGAAGGTACATACCATGACCAGCAGGTAATGGTAGTGTCGGTGAGGTTTCATTTCGGTGAAGTCCACTCCCAGGTGTTCAAAGGGCAGCGTGCCTTACAGCTGAATCTCTGGAGGTTTTTGTCTGTGTTGAGAGGCAGCATTAACCTGTGAGCAGGCAGCATGGCCTAGGTGGGTCGCTTGGTGTGTTTGGCTTACCAGAGTGTGTGCCAGCTCCTCTGGTACCAACAATTTGCCACTTGGCAATTCCCACCATCCCTTTTCAGTCTTGATGGCCCCTTTCGCTTTGGCTAATCTGACAGCCGTTGTCCTTGTTTTATCAGGCTAGTGCTACCAGTATATAGGACCCAACTAGAAACTGGAAACTTGTGTCCTTTAAAACAAACCCCAGATACTGTACCTCCTCCTTGCAGACCTGTGCCTTCTTCTTTGAGCCCCAGTGACCTGCTTCCCTCAGCAGCTGGAGCAGTGCTTTTTTCCCTTCCCAACATTTTCCCTTGGTCTCAGCAGCCAGCAGCCGGTCATCCACATATTGTAGGAGCCAACATCTATACTTTTCCGGGTGGAATGAGTCCAGGTCAGAAGCCAAGGCTTCCCCAAAGATAGTTGGGGAATTCTTAAGCCCTTGTGGAGGAGTCCAGGTGAGCTGTTGTTTGGTGCCCCCGACTGGATCTTCCCATTCAAAGGCAAAGATGGGCTGTGATGCTGAGGCGAGGCGTATGCAGAAGACATCCTTGAGATCTAGGCAAGTATAAACTTTAGTCCTCTGCTGGAGGAGGCTAAGTAAGGTATAGGGGTTTGGAACAGTGGGGTGTAAAGTCACAGTAGCCTGGTTGACTAGCCTGAGATCCTGTACAGGCCTCTAGTCCTGTCCTCCTTCCGTTTTCACTGGCAGGATTGGAGTATTCCAAGCCTACTTGGCACTCTACCAGACTGCCCGCTTGTTCCACTCTATTGATGTGGGGTAGCATGCCAGCCCGGGCCTCTATTTAGCCAGCCTGGTTGAGGGGCGGGGTGGGGGCGGTTGTCTTCCGCCCAGACCTCAGGGAGCAACTGAGCTAGCTCTCTCTCATGCTCTCCAGCCCACCTGGCTCTTCCTTCGGGGGCTCCTGGAACCTCCACTCATCTTGCGGGGGTATTGAGAGGGAGCAGATAAGGCACAGTGTCCATCCGGAAGGCGGGCCTCCGCTCCGGGGAGAAAGTCACTTGTGCTCCCAGTATGGAGAGCAAGTCTCTTCCCAGCAGGGCTGCTGGGCACTCAACAACGTTTGGTCCCCACTGTTAAGGTTGCCATGGGCTCTCGGGGACCTGATAGCTCTGAGCCCCGGCAGCCCTATTTCATTTCCAAGTCAGCAAGCCCCACAACTGCGGAGCTTCCTTCTCCTGCCTTGCCTTAGGGCATTCGTTCTTCCAGTGGCCAAAAGCCTGGCACCGGGCACACTGGTTTGGCTGTAAAGGGGCCCGGGGCCTCCGCTGGGACGGGCTGAAGGACTGTCCTGTCCCTGGGGCAGATGAGGTTTTCCAGAGGGCCCGAGATAGACTTTCCCAAGCAGCAGCCAGCATTGCAGATCTCTTGTCTGTTCTCTTTTGTTCCCTCGGGCTCTCTGGCAGAGCGGTCTCTGCTTAATTCCAATGTCTCCCTCCTCTTCCTGTCAGTACTCACCGGGAGAGGCGGGTATAGCTTGGGTGGTTCAGCTGGAGCCGGATTCTGGAAGTGTTGGCCAGAGGCTTCTGTCACTGGGATCGGAGCCCGCCGAGGTGGCGGCTCTACAACCTCAGGGAGAGCTGGTGAAGGGGCAGCGGCTGCTGCAGGACTTCACCTGGCCCTGGACTGGGCATTAAGGCGGCCTCCACCCCACTCCAGTACTCTCGTCTGGAAAACCCCATGGACGGAGGAGCCTGGTGGGCTGCAGTCCATGGGGTCGCGAAGAGTCAGACACGACTGAGTGACTTCACTTTCACTTTTCACTTTCATGCATTGGAGAAGGAAATGGCAACCCACTCCAGTGTTCTTGCCTGGAGCATCCCAGGGATGGGGGAGCCTAGTGGGCTGCCGTCTCTGGGGTCACACAGAGTCGGACACGACTGAAGCAACTTACTAGCAGCCAGTCCTGGTGGAGCACTGGGCGGCGGGCACGTCATTATCCACTATGGGGGAGGGGTCAAGTCGCCTCTGTCCAAATCCTGTAGAATTTCCTTTTCTATCATCAGTCATTAATATTATGTGCCATTAATATTTTCCCCTTTCCCTTCTGGATACAGAACCTTGTCCAAGTAGAAGGGTCTTGAGCTAACCCTACCATGAGTCAATATATGGATACTGATCCGGGTGTCCTGGCCCTCCTGTGACCACTGTAGAGAGGCTTCCACTATCTTTAAGTTCATGGTGTTCTCTGGTGGCCATCCTACTCCGCAGGGGGCCATTCAACCTCACAGAGTATGTGGAGGCAGTTAAGCTTCATCTTCACCCCATAGTCCCCTCCAAATCCCTTCTTTAAAGTTTAAATCATGTATCTAATCCAGCTGCCTTAGATTCACGTTCCCCATCTTGCTTACCTTCTGGGAACTTCTTTTTTTTCCTTTTCGTTCTTTCTACGAAGTTCTCAGCACCCTCTGTACTTCTGATATTTTCACTCAATGAAACACGTAAATTGTCATTCCACCTCCTTCCTAACTGGGGTGAGAAGAGCCTTACCTGCCAGATTCCAGAGGGAGAAGGGGGATCGGCGTGTCTTCACCTGCCGGTCAGCACGGCTGAACCAGAACACCACATGGTACAAGACTGTTTCTCCCTTAACTTTCAAAGTCCGTTCTGCTTTGGTGGACTTGATCAGGTGCGGATGAAAACACAGATGGGTTAAATATCCCACGGCCTAGGCCATCTCTGAAAAAGCCAATTCATACTCACTTATGTATTTCCCTCCTTCTAGCCTGACAATTCCAACGGGGTCAAGAATTTCACAGCAGATGGGACACCTCCTGGGGGAGGGTAGAATACGAGTACACAAGGACCAAGTTTCTTCTCCTAAAAGTCCCCTGGCAATTGCTTGGTAATAATCTTCCCCAAAACGGCATGGACATCACCTCCTAAATGACCTTCACAAATTTCCTTCCTAAGCCCTAACACACTCGTCGACCTCTGTACCAAGCAATTGCCGCCTGTCTATTCCAGGCTCCTGTGGGTCCCCGCTCCCTCTAGTCCATCCCAGGGGGGTGATCAGGCCCCCTCTTCCACCCTGCAGGCTGGGCTCCTCCCCACCTGAGTGCTCAGCTCCCCTGCTGCCGTTCACTACCTGCCAAAGCGAAGAAACCAGGCATTGAAAGGCTGAATTCTTCCACAGGGCAAGGCGCCTTCTCCCCTCTAGGAGATTCAAGCCACAAAGCCTCGGGGTGGCCTCAGATGAGACCTGTCTCCTCAAAGAGAGCAGTTTCCCCGCCAATGCACCAAATGTTGTAGCCACGTGTTCCGGGAAACAAACTCACTCAGAACGACAATGCAGATAGTGGAGTAAATTTTGTTACACCAGCGGGCCCAAGGCAGAGTCTCCTAATAGCCAAGGACTGCAACCAGTTTTTGTGAAAACCTTATATACCCTAAGTGTACGTGCCCAAACCCACCTCCCCAAATTCCCTGAAACTAGTCTGAAGGAAGGAAGAGAAATATACAATCACAGTTAACCCGTGATTCATATGCTTTAAGCCTAGGTAGTTAACAGTGTGTTGTAGCCACGTGTTCCGGGAAGCAAACTCACTCTCAATGACAATGCAGATAGTGGAGTGCAGTTTATTACACCAGCAGGCCCAAGGCAGAGTCTCCTAATAGCCAAGGACTGCAACCAGTTTTTGTGAAAACCTTATATACCCTAAGTGTACGTGCCCAAACCCACCTCCCCAAATTCCCTGAAACTAGTCTGAAGGAAGGAAGAGAAATATACAATCACAGTTAACCCGTGATTCATATGCTTTAAGCCTAGGTAGTTAACAGTGTGTTGTAGCCACGTGTTCCGGGAAGCAAACTCACTCTCAATGACAATGCAGATAGTGGAGTGCAGTTTATTACACCAGCAGGCCCAAGGCAGAGTCTCCTAATAGCCAAGGACTGCAACCAGTTTTTGTGAAAACCTTATATACCCTAAGTGTACGTGCCCAAACCCACCTCCCCAAATTCCCTGAAACTAGTCTGAAGGAAGGAAGAGAAATATACAATCACAGTTAACCCGTGATTCATATGCTTTAAGCCTAGGTAGTTAACAGTGTGTTGTAGCCACGTGTTCCGGGAAGCAAACTCACTCTCAATGAAAATGCAGATAGTGGAGTGCAGTTTATTACACCAGCAGGCCCAAGGCAGAGTCTCCTCTTCGTCAAGGACCCCAACCAGCATTTGTGAAAATCTCTTATACCCCATGTGTACGTGTCTGAACCCACCACCCCTAATTCCTTGAGACTTACATAAACAAAGGAAGGGTAAATACAATCACAATAACCCCATCATTCGTGTCTTATGTGTTCACACAGTTAATAATCGATAAGCCTGTGGTTACATTCCGACAGATACAGAAAAGATTTATGACCTGTCCGGAGGCAGCGGTGATTACAGTAGGTTTTCTCTTAGGCAATGTGTAACCTGGATGTGATCTTCAAGATTCCCCTGTCCAGAAGGGGGCTTATCCTTCTGTTGTAGTTTCCATAGGCCCTAAGCACAGAGTCTAGAGTCCATTGGAGAGGTGGCTGAGCATGATCAGCACGAACAGGCCTGAGATGGGGTCCAGGCCCTGTGAATTCCTTCTTCATTCCCTCCTCTTGATGCTCTTAGTTTCTGTAATGAGCATCATTCATCGAGAGATATATTATACATTAGTCCTCTGGTCAACCACGTGAGAGAACGCTGTCAACCTCTGGGTTACAAAATTCACAAGGCATTGTAATAAGCAGGGCCCACAAAGCAGTATGATTAAGATGATTATACCAATATTTAAAATAGTTTTCCACCAGTCTAATTTTACCCAGGATAGGACCAAATTCCAAAAGGGTATATTTACATTTGTCATGGCTTTCACTTGATTTTGCATATCCTCCATGGCAGCAGATACATTTCCAGACAGGTCAGGGATGTATACACAACATTCGACTTTAATTATGGCACAAGTCCCCCCTTGGGCTGCTGTGAGTATGTCTAATGCCATCCTGTTTTGCAATACTGCCTTCCTCATCTGAGATTGTTCTTCGTTCAAAGCTTCAATGGCTTTTTTAGTGTCTAAGAGGGCCTGTTGAGTGAAATTATTTAAGGCATTGACCTTAACCATGATATCCACTGCCCCGATAGAAGGTACAAACGCGGCAGCAAGATATTCATACCATTGGAACGTGGATCGTGTCCATCTTGCATGTAGATAGGGCAGGTTTGCTGGAGGATGCTGTAGGCTAGTCTTAATTCTGCCAGGAGCAAAAACAAATCCTAGTGTGCAACGCCCTACCCAGCCAACTGGTAACCATGGCCATATGTTAGACCCACAGACCCACTTGGTCCCGTTGGGGGCTACCCAGCGAATTCCGGGATTATGTTTCCAGTCAGAACCGGGCCACTGAGCAGACCGATTGGGGTGATAGGTTACATCCCAGATTTGTTTACATTGTGCAGGGGACAAAAAACCCATATGTTTTAAATCTTTTGGGTCTATGGGGCGGCCTGCAAATCCAATTTTGTGTTCCTTTTGTTCCCAGCAAATTGTAGCGGGAGTAATCACATGTCCTCTCTCAGAAGTCATCCAGAAATAGTCATCCCAGACCTGGTAGTATTCCGCAAGGTACCGGGCGGCCTTTCCCCCTTTTGTAGGGGCGTCGTTCTTCTTTGATTTGTTCATATATGAGTCATAAGCACTTCTTATTGCCACATAACTAGCGTTGATGTTAAATGTAACCCTATGTCCCAGGCCCATTGATGGCTCTTTCTTACACCAGGAGAGCAAAGAAAGATCATGATTAATGAGACTAATGTAAACTCCTTTCTGTTGTTCCAAGAAGGAGCACAGTGGTAGAAGGTCTCCTTTCTCAAGGGGCGATACCCACCAGGGGAGTCCGTCCATTACTGACAGGGGCATAGCCCCACATACCCAACAGTTGGAGGAGTTGTAGAAGTTCGCGTAGGAATGTGCCCATGAGATGAAGATGTTGCCCTGTACCGGAGCAGTGGTCAGGTTCAGAACTGCGTTGGTGAGGCCGAGTAGCAGGAGTCGCTTACCCAGCTCCATCCTATAGAGAGCTCGTCCGGGACCTCGTTTTCTTCTTCCTCTTCAGAATGATCCTGGTTTCCCGTGGGTCAGTGGGGTCCTTCTGGGTGGTCCACTCGGTGTCTTCCGGGTCAGCGTGGTATGCCTTCTTCGCTCTGGTGTGATGGATCCAAGGGGCGATGCCTACAACTTTAATTGTGGCAGGGGTGGTTAAAACAACAGTATAAGGACCTTTCCATTGGGGGCTAGTGGGTCATGTTTCCAGTCTTTCACCTATACCTGGTCCTCTGGTATAAACTCGTGCATTTGCTCCCCCAGGGGGAACGGTATTCTTTCTTGCACAAACTTAGTTACTTGATTAATTACCTTACCTAGTTGTTCCCTCTGCTGTGATACCCCGTCTCCTCTTACCTGAAGTATATCAGTTGTTACCTGTCTTATTATGGGAGGAGGCCTCCCATATACAGTTTCATAGGGAGAGTAGCCATGGGACCGTGCAGTCATCCTGAGTTTGAGCAAGGCCGTGGGAAGTACATCTACACAGGAACAGTCAGTTTCTATAATCCATTTAGAAAGCGTCTCCTTCAGTGTCCGGTTAGTTCGTTCTACCATTCCGGAGCTCTGAGGCCGGTAGGCAGAGTGTAACTTCCATTTATACTCATGGCTTTACTTACTTGTTGTATCAGAGCTGGTATGAAGGCTGGGCCATTATCTGATCCTTTGCTGGTGGGGAATCCAAATCGAGGAACTGTTTCCCTAAGCAGGCTCTGAGCCGCTTCTGATGTTCTTTCAGTTCAGGTGGGAAGGCCTCCACCTATCCCGAGATGTACATACGAAGACCAACGGGTAACAAAAATGGCGATATGGTTTCATCTCAGTGAAGTCCACTTCCAGATGTTCAAAAGGAAAGGTACCTTTTAATTGGCTGCCTGGGGGTTTTGGCCTGCACCCTGGAGCGGCGTGAATCTGAGAGCAGGTGTTGCAATTTGGGGATTCCATTCTACACAGAGAGGCGAGGTGAGGAACCAGAAAATACCTTCGGATCAATTCCTCCAATTTGTCGGGTCCTAGGGGAGTCGTCCGATGAGCTTGGCTCACCAGAGAGGGGCCGTCTCTTCGGGCACTGGTAGCTGGCCGCCTGGGAGCTCCCACCATCCTTTGTCTGTTTTGGTGGCTCCCCCTGCTTCAGCTAGTTGGGTTTGAGCCTCAGTGTATGGCGGGGAGTCTAGGGCCAGCTCGGGTAGCTCAGCTAGGACAAATGTTCTCATGGGGATTCCCCCGCATTCCTTTCTGTCCTCGGCTGCTCGTCTGGGGGTCTCGTCAGCCAACCTATTTCCTCAAGCCTGTGGGGTATCTTCCTTCTGGTGCCCACGGCAGCGCACGACTGCTACCTCCGTGGGGCTCCAGACAGCTTCTAGCAGAGTCAGAATCTCCTCCTTATTCTTAATGTCCTTTCCATTGGCCGTTAGAAGGCCTCCCTCCCAATAGTGCCCCATGTACGTGGAGCGTAGGGAAAGCGTACCGGGAGTCAGTGTAGACGTTCACTCTCTTACCCTTTGACAATTGCAGTGCCCGGATTAAGGCCCATAACTCTGCTCTCTGGGCTGATCAGTGCTGTGGTAAAGAGCCAGCCTCGATAACAGTCCTCTCTGTGACTACGGCATAGCCTGACAATCGCTGTCCTAGCTTTACCAGGCTGGTGCCATCTGCATACAGAGTCCAGTCAGGATTTGAAACTGGCCTGTCTCGGAGGCCTGGACAGCTAGCATAGACCTCCTGTAAGACTTCTTTGCAGTTGTGGGCAGGTCCACCTTCTCCCGTTGGGAGAAGCATTGCTAGGTTTAAACCCTGCCAAGGCTCGATACGGAGGTTGGGGTTTTTGCATAGTAGTCCCTGGTATTGAATAATCCAGGAATTTGACAGTCGTTTGTGGGGGTCTCCTCGAAGGAGGGTGTTGACCTCATGTGGGACCTTTACGATCAGGTCCTGGCCGAAAGTCAGCTTTGTGGCTTCATGTAGCAGTGAGGCGACCATGGCCACTGCCCGCAGACAGCTAGGCCACCCGGTGGCAATGTTATGAAGTCGCTTTGAAAGGTAAGCTGTCGGCCTGTCCCATGTTCCCAAGGTCTGAGTCAAAACCCCCATGGCTGTTTTATCTTTCCCGGTCACATATGAGGTGAACGGTTTGGTGAGGTCTGGCAATCTCAAGGCGGGGACGGAGGTGATTGCTAGTCTTAGTCCCTTGAAGGCTTTCTGCTGTTTCTCAGTCCAATTTACTGGATTTTCCTCAGGCCTTGTCAGGAGCTCAAATAGGGGCTGGGCTATTTGAGAATACCTTGGAATGCAAATCCTGCAGAATCCAGTGGCCCCTAGGACCTCCCTGACTTGCCATTGAGTCTTAAGCATAGGGGGGCCTCAGAATTGCTTCTTTTCTAGATTGGTCTAGCAACCTTGTGCCTCCCCTTAAGACAAACCCAAATACCTTACCTCCTCCTTGCAGAGCTGTGCCTTTTCTTTGACACTCGGTATCCCGCCTCTGCCAGCAAGTGGAGGAGCGCTGGGGTCCCTTCACAGCATTCCTCCCAGGTCTCAGCGGCTAGCAACAGGTTGTCCACATATTGCAGGAGCCAACATCCATACCTCTCAGGCTGGAAAGGTTCCAGGTCTGAGGCCAAGGCTTCTCCAGAGATGGTTGGTGTGTTTTTGAATCCTTGCGGGAGGCGTGTCCAAGTGGGCTGCTGCTTATTGCCTCTGATTGGGTCCTCCCATTCAAAGGCAAAGATGGGTTGTGATGCAGGTGCTAGGCGTATATGGAAAAAGGCATCTTTGAGGTCCAAGCAAGTATAGATCCTTGTCCTAGGTGGGAGGAGGCTAAGTAAGGTAGAGGGGTTTGGGACAGACAGGTGCAGAGTTACAGACTGACCAAGGTGAAATCCTGTATGGGCCTATAGTCTTGTCCTCCTTCCTTCTTTACCGGTAAGATTGGTGTGTTCCAGGCTGATTGACATTCCACCAGGATGCCTGCCTGTTTAGGCCTGCTGATGGGAGGCAGAATCCTGATTCAGGCTCCTATGGGCATTGGGTATTGACGCTTTCTCCCCGGGGTGGTGCCAGGTTTGAGTTCTATTATTACAGGGGCTTGGTGTCTGGCTAGCCCAGGGGGGTTATCTTTGGCCCGGACCTCAGGGAACCGCTGAGTTAGCCTGCTCTCCAACTCTGTTGCCTGGTCTTGTTTATCTCCAGGGGGCTCATGTAGCCTCCATCCGTCTTGAGGGGGCACAGAGAGGGAGAGTAAGTAGGTTGTTGTGCCCACCTGCAAAGTGGGCCTCTCTTCAGGAGAGACAGTCACTTGCGCTCCCAGCTTGGAGAGTAAGTCTCTCCCCAGTAGGGGTACTGGGCACTCAGGGATATAGAGGAACTCATGAGTCACTTGGTGACCCCCCCATCTGACATTTCCTGGGTTGGCAAAACAGCTTAACTATTTCTACTCCTGAAACCCCAGTTACGGTGGCAGTCCTTTCAGACAGTGGTGCCACGGGTTTAGTTACCACGGACAATTCTGCCTTGGTGTCCGCCATAAAGTCAATGTCTTGGTCCCCAGTTTTTTAAGTTACCATGGGCCCTCGGGGACCTGCAGTCTTCCAGCCCCGGCATCCCTGTTCCGTCTCTATGTTAATGAGTTCTGCAACCAGGAAGGATTTATTCTCCCTTCTTCCTTCTGGGCACTTTCTTCCAATGACCAAACCCACGGCTTCGGGCGCATTGATTTGGCTGTAAAGGAGCCCGTGGCCTCCGTTGGGACCAGTTGGAGGGCTGTCCTGACCTCGAAGCTGGGGGGTTGGGGGGGGTGGGGCTTCTTTGCTTCGGCGGTGGAAAAGTCTTCGGAAGACTTTCCAAGCGCAGCAGCCAACATTGCAAACCTCTCGTCTGTTCTCCTCTGCTCGTCTTTATACCTTCTCTCGTATTTCTTTTCTATTTCTGTGTCCCTATTCCGGAACACCTTATCTGCTCTTTCAATCAGCCAAGAACTAGACATGGATAGAACTCCCTCGGTCTTTTGAAGCGTTCATTTTATGTCAGAACATGCTTGCGAGATAAATGCTGAATTGATAACAATCCGGGAGCCTGTAGCTTCTGGATCTGTGGGTGTACAGAGTCTGTAGGCCTCACAAAGTCTCTCGTAAAATTCAGAAGGTGACTCGTTTCCCTTCTGAACTATTCCAGCCGGTTTAGACATGTCCATCAGCCTCCGGGCTCCCCTTTTAAGTCCTTGTGTAATCGCTGTCCGGTGTGTGTTTAATTGGATTTTTCCTTCCTCTGTATTGTAGTCCCAATTAGGTCTGTCAGTGTGGAAGGCTTGCTTTATCCATCTCTCTGGGTTGGCAATGCCCTCAGGAACCATCTCCTTGCCTCAGTGTTGATCCTATATGTCTCTTCTGTACTGAAGCGGGATGCTTGTAATTGCATTATATCGTCCCAGTTGGTCGATGAGTGCAGAAAATAGTCTCCATTAGTCTAGTCACGCCCTGGGGTTCCACCAAGTAAGAGGGGGTGTGTTTTTGCCAGTTCAGTATATCGGTTGATGAGAAGGGCTGATAGTAATAGGTTACAGGAGCTTGGTGATAGTTACTGCCTTCCCGTATCATTGGGGGTTGCTGAGCTTCTCTGAGAGGGCATCTGCAAGGGTATTCTTTCCTTTGGCTCTTTGGCGGAGCGGATCCTTTGTTTAATCCCAGGGGTTCCTCCCCCTTGCCCGGGAGTACTTACTGGGAGTGGAGGGTAGAGTTTAGGGAATGTAGGGGGAGCATTCGGGCTGGTAGTAGAGTCCAGTGGGCTCACTGTCCCTCCAGCTGAGGCTGGAGCCTGCTGGGGGTCGGGGGTGGGGGCGGCTCTACAACCTGTGGAGCTGTCAGGACCACTGAGGAGTCCAGGAGGCTTACCAGTCTCGGGCTCATTCCTCCGGTTGGGCCTCTGGTGGCCGTGGTGCTACTAACTGGCGGAACCATCATCCAATACAAGGTGGGGGGAGCTCATCTTCTTAAGGGCCCTGTAAAATTTCCTCCTCATCCTTGGTTACCTTTGGGGCCATCAAGATGTTTCCTTCCCTGCCATGAGCATAAAAACGGGCCCACTGGTGGGGAAGGGTCTTGGGCTATTCCCAGCCAAGAGTCCCTGTACGGGAACTGGTCAGGGTGTCCAGGCTTTCCCGTAACTACAGCACAGACTGCCTTTATGAGATTTAAGTCCATAGTTCCCTCTGGTGGCCAGCCATTCCCACTGAAGGCCATTCCACTTCACGGAGGGTTTGGAGCCGGCCGGGCATCATTTTCCTGCCATAGGCTCCATTGAATCCTTTCTTTAAATTCTTCATCATATTCTCCAGTACAGTGGCCTTGGAGCCACTTCCTCCCACTTTCTTGCCTCTGGATCCACACGTCCCAGGGCCTCCCCAGAAGCCAGCCTTATCTTTTCACTGACAGGGAAGATGACGAGTCACACAGCAAATGGGTACCTCCTGGGGAGAGCAGAATACCAGTGGCGGAAATCCATAGCCTCTTTCTAAAACCCTGTTTTAGAAAGCTTGGCACGTTCCCTAAGACGGCGTGGACACACCTCCTAACTGACTTTCTCAAACCTTAAGTTCCCTTTCTTTATCCCTGTCACGGCTGTTGACCTGAGTGCTGAGCAGCTATTGTCGCCAACCTAAACCAGTTTCCTATGCGTCTCTCTTCTGGTCCCTCGCAGAGGGGTGATCAGGCTCCCTCTTCCACCCTGCAGGCTGGGCTCCTCCCCACCTGAGCATTCAGTTCCCCTGCTGCCGTTCACTACCTGCCAAAGCGAAGAAACCAGGCATTGAAAGGCTGAATTCTTCCAGAGGAGCAAGGCGCCTTCCCCGCTCTAGGAGATTCAAGCCACAAAGCTTCAGGGTGGCCTCAGATGAGACCTGTCCCTCAAAGCGAGGAGATTCCCGGACAATGCACCAAATGTTACAGCCATGCGTTCCGGGAAGCAAACTCACTCAGAACGACAATGCAGATAGTGGAGTGCAGTTTATTACACCGGCAGACCCAAGGCAGAGTCTCCTAATAGCCAAGGATCACAACCAGTTTTTGTGAAAACCTTATATACCCTAAGTGTACGTGCCCAAACCCACCTCCCCAAATTCCCTGAAACTAGTCTGAAGGAAGGAAAAGAAATATACAATCACAGTTAACCCGTGATTCATATGCTTTAAGTCTAGGTAGTTAACAGTGTGTTGTAGCCACGTGTTCCGGGAAGCAAACTCACTCTCAATGAC
This sequence comes from Oreotragus oreotragus, assembly GCA_006410675.1. Taxonomy (NCBI): domain Eukaryota; kingdom Metazoa; phylum Chordata; class Mammalia; order Artiodactyla; family Bovidae; genus Oreotragus; species Oreotragus oreotragus. The sequence continues at coordinate 433,180 of SJYX01016577.1, read as the reverse complement.
AATGCAGATAGTGGAGTGCAGTTTATTACACCAGCAGGCCCAAGGCAGAGTCTCCTCTTCGTCAAGGACCCCAACCAGCATTTGTGAAAATCTCTTATACCCCATGTGTACGTGTCTGAACCCACCACCCCTAATTCCTTGAGACTTACATAAACAAAGGAAGGGTAAATACAATCACAATAACCCCATCATTCGTGTCCTATGTGTTCACACAGTTAATAATCGATAAGCCTGTGGTTACATCCTGATAGATACAGAAAAGTTTTATGAAGGCTGTCCTAAGATTACGTCAGAATAGGATGGGGAAATCACTTTCTCCCCCACAAATTCATCAAAAGAACATTTAAATGCTGAGTAAATTCCATAAACAACTCTGAATGCGGCAGAGGACATCAGGCACCATGAAAAGCAGCCCATTATCTTCAAAAGGAGGTAGGAAAAAAACTAAAAGACAAAAAAGAGACAAAAGAGGGAGGGATGGAGCTCTGTCCCGGAAAGGGAGTCTTAAAAACATGAGGAAACACTGTCGCTACCAAGTCTGTGGCGAGCCTTGGAAACACAGAGGGCAACATAGCTGGGAGGAAAAATAAATAAATAATTAAAACCCACAGATTATGTGCCCAACGTAACTCCCCCAGCAGAGAAGCAGTGCAGACTCCTGCACCAGCCACTAGCAAGCAGGGGCTGGACAGGGAGGCGTGAGCTGCATTGCTTAGAGTAAGGACCAGGCCTGAATGCCCCGAGGGCTATCTGAGCGATCTAACTTGGCCTAGCAAACCAGATTGCGGGATAGCTACCACACCCAAAGCCCTAACCTAAGACACCGCCAGACCCTTGCACAGAACAAAGAACTGACCAGAGCTAGCCGGCTGCAGACCATCCCCCTCCAGGGACAGGCAGCCAGAGCTGGAAGGGGGCAATTGCAGCCCCAGAGAGACATTATCTACCAAACTGCAAGCAGGCTTCTTTGCTAACTAAGACTTCTTGGCGTTCTGGACATTCACCTGCAAATGTGTGCCGGTTGTACACCCAGAAAACTGAGCGACAGGGATGGGGGAGGCAATAAGTTGCAGCAACCACGCTCCCCAAACACCTCATCACCTGAGCTGCTCGGACCTGGGAAGAGCACAAAGCACAGGCCCAACCGATGTAGGCCTCTGAGGACTACCCGAGTGCCTGAACCTGAGTGGCTTAGACCTGGGAGGTGCATGCAGCCCAGGGCTGGCATCGGATGGTTACCGGCGGAGCAACCTAAAGCTTGAGAAGTGTGGGCAAGGAGGGCACACGTGCCATGAGCGGGGGCAGGCCCAGTGTGGCTAAGACACTGGGAGCACATGCCAGTGTTGTTTGCAGTGTCCCTCCCTCCCCACAGCGCAACTGAACAAGTGAGCCTAAAAAAGTGTCCACCACTGCCCCCTGTATCAGANAAAGAGAGAAGTTTCCAAACACCAGGAAACACTCTCACTGCTGAGTCTGTGGTGAGCCTTGGAACCACAGGGGGCAACTTAACTGGGAGGAAAGATAAATAATTAAACCCCACAGATTACGTGTCCAGTGGTAACTCCCCCAGCAGAGAAGCAGCTCAGATGCCTGCACCCACCACTAGCAAGCGGGGGCTTGGCAGGGAGGCACGGGCTGCAATGCTTAGAGTAAGGACCAGGCCTGAATGCCCCCAGGACAATCTGAGGGAACTAACTTGGGATAGCAAAGAGATTGTGGGATAGCTACCATGCGAAAAGCCCTAACCTAAGACACTGTCAGGCCCACTCACAGAACAAAGGACTGAACAGAACTAGCCGGCTGCAGACCATCCCCCTCCAATGACAGGCAGCCAGAGCTGAAAAGGGGCAATCACAGCCCCAGAGAGGCATTATCTCCAAACTGCAAGTAGGCTTCTTTGCTAACTAAGACTTCTTGGGGTTCTGGATGGTCAACATCTGCCTGAGAAGGTGCAATGTTGTACACCCAGAAAACCAAGCGGCAGGGACGGGGGAGGCAATAAGTCGCAGTGACCATGCTCACCAAACACCTGAGCTACTCGGACCTGAGAAGGGCACAAAACACAGGCCCAACCGAGTCTGCACCTCTGAGAACTACCTGAATGCCTGAACCTGAGCGGCTTAGACCTGGGAAGTGCATGCAGCCCAGGGCCAGCCTCAGAAGGTTCCCAGTGGAGCAAACTAGAGCCAGAGCAATAAACAGAACTCCACAAACTGCCAGAATACAGAAAGGCCACCACAAACACAGCAATATAAACAAGATGAAGAGACAGAGGAATATCCAGCAGGTAAAGGAACAGGAGAAATTCTCACCAAACCAAAAGAGGAAGAGATAGGGAATCTACCTGATAAAGAATTCTGAATAATGATAGTGAAAATGATCCAAAATCTTGAAATCAAAATGGAATCACAGATAAATAGCCTGGAGACAATGATTGAGAAGATGCAAGAAAGGTTTAACAAGGACCTAGAAAAAATAAGAGTCAGTATATAATGAATAAGGCAATAAATGAGATCAAAAAACACTCTGGAGGGAACAAATGGTAAAATAACAGAGGCAGAAGATAGGGTTAGTGAAGTAGAAGATAGAATGGTAGAAATAAATGAATCAGAGAGGAAAAAAGAAAAACAAATTAAAAGAAATGAGGACAATCTCAGAGACCTTCAGGACAATGTTAAATGCTCCAACATTCGAATCATAGGAGTCCCAGAAGAAGAAGACAAAAAGAAAGACCATGAGAAAATACTTGAGGAGATAATAGTTGAAAACTTTCTGAAAATGGGGAATGAAATAATCACCCAAGTCCAAGAAACCCAGAGAGTCCCAAACAGGATAAACCCAAAGTGAAACACCTCAAGACACATATTAATCAAATTAACAAAGATCAAACACAAAGAACAAATATTAAAAGCAGCAAGGAAAAAGCAACAAATAACACACAAGGAGATTCCCATAAGGATAACAGCTGATCTTTCAATAGAAACTCATCAGACCAGGAGGGAATGACAGGATATACTTAGAGTGATGAAAGAAAATAACCTAGAGCCCAGATTACTGTGCCCAGCAAGGATCTCATTCAAATATGAAGGAGAAATCAAAAGCTTTACAGACAAGCAAAAGCTGAGAGAATTCAGCACCACCAAACCAGCTCTCCAACAAATGCTAAAGGACCTTCTCTAGACAGGAAACACAAAAAGAGTGTATAAACTCGAACCAAAAACAATAAAGTAAATGGCAATGGGATCATACTTATCGATAATTACCTTAAATGTAAATGAGTTGAAAGCCCCAACCAAAAGACAAAGACTGGCTGAATGGATAGAAAAACAAGATCCCTATATATGTTGTCTACAAGAGACCCACCTCAAAACAAGGGACACATATGGACGGAAAGTGAAGGGCTGGAAAAAGATAGTCCATGCAAATAGAGACCAAAAGAAAGCAGGAGTAGCAATAATCATATCAGATAAAATAGACTTTAAAGCCTGTCTCTTATACACATCTAGATGTGTATAAGAGACAGCCTGGGTCCACTTATACAAAGGTATTTTTCAATAGTAAATACTACAGTACTATATGGACTGTGGTTGATTGAATCCACAAACATGAAGAGCCTGGATATAGAGGGCTGATTCTAAGTTATATGTGAATTAGTCTGCATATTTTCCAAGGATCAACTGTATTTTATAAAACTGAAGATGAAGGAATGCTTCCAAATTCATTCTATGAGGCCAACATCACCCTGATACCAAAGATAGATACTACCCCCCAAAATTACAATCCAAAATTCCTGATGAACATACAGGCAAAAATCCTCAATAAAATATTAATCAATCAAATTCAACAACAGTAAAAGAATTATACACTATCAATAAGTAGGATTTATTCCAAAGATGCAAGAATGGTTCAACATTCACAAATCAATCATTGTGATATCCATATTACGAAAAAAGGATAAAACCCACACTGTAGGTGGATTCTTTACCGTCTGAGCCACTAGAGAAACTGTAAAACCCACATGATCATCTCCCAAGAGGCAGAAAAGCATCTGACAAAATTCAACACCCATTTACGATAAAAATTCTCAACAAAGTGGGTATGGAGAGACCATCCCTCAGCATAAAAAAGGCCATATATACAAATCTATAACCAATCAACAGTGAAAAGCTAAAATCATTTTTTTCTAAGATCATGAAGAAGACAAGAATACCAATTCTTTTCCCTTTTATTCAACATAGCTTTGGAAGACTTAACAAAGGTAATCAGACCACCACCAAAAAAAAACAAAAAAAAAGATAAAAGGCATCCAAATTGGAAAAGAAAAAATACAACTGTCATTATACAGATGATATGATACTGTATACAGAAAATCCCAAAGACTCCACACACACAAAAACTATTAGAACTAATAAATGAATTCAGTAAAGCTGTGAGATATAAAACCAATATACAGTAATCTGTTGCATTTCTATATACTCATAATGAACTGTCAGAAAGAGAAATTTAAAAATCAGTCCCATTTACAATTGCATCAAAAAACAAAACACCAGGCCTTCCTGATGGTCCAGTAGTTAAGAATCTGCCTGCCAATGCAGGGGACATGGGTTTGATCCCTCCTCCAGGAAGATCCCACGTGCTAAGGAGCAACTCAGGCTGTGTGCCACAACTCCTGAGCCTGTGCTCAGGAGCTCAGCATCTAGAGCTCACAACAGGAGAAGCCACGGCAGTGAGAAGCCCACACACCACAACTCGGGAGTAGCCCTTGCTGACTGCAGCTAGAGAAAGCCCACCTACAGCAACAAAGACCCAGTGCAGTATAAATAAATAAATCTCTTAAAAAAAAAAAAGACAAAATACCTAGGAATAAATCTAATCAGTAAGGTAAAGGGCCGATACTTGGAAAACTATAGGACACTGATGAAGGAAATTGAAGATGACACAAATAAGTGGAAAGATACACTGTATTCATGGACTGGAAGAGTTAATACTGTTAAAATGTCCAAACTACCTAAACCAATCTACAGATTCAATGCAACCCCTATAAATATACCAGTGGCCTTTTTCATAGAAGTGGGACAAATCATCTTAAAATATGTATGGAGCTATGAAAGACCCCAAAATAGTCAAAGCAATCATAAGGAAGAACAATATTGAACATATCGTACTCTCTGACTTCAAACTATACCACAAAGCTATAATAATCAAAATTATAGCACTGGCACAAAAACACATAGATCTGAAGATGGCAGAGGAATAGGACGGGGAGACCACTTTCTCTCCCACAAATTCATCAAAAGAACATTTAAACGCTGAGTAAATTCCACAAAACAACTTCTGAATGCCGGCAGAGCACATCAGGCACCCAGAAAAGCAGCCCATTGTCTTCGAAAGGAGGTAGGAGAAAATAGACCAAAAAAGAGACAAAAGACGTAGGGCCGGAGCTCCGTCCCGGGAAGGGAGTCTTAAAAAGAGAGAAGTTTCCAAACACCAGGAAACACTCTCACTGCTGAGTCTGGGGCGAGCCTTGGACGCACAGAGGGCAACATAACAGGGAGGAAAACTAAATAAATAATTAAACCCCACAGATTACGAGCCCAACGGTAGCTCCCCCAGCGGAGAAGCAGCGCAGACGCCTGCACCCGCCACTAGCAAGCAGGGGCTGGGCAGGGAGGCGCGGGCTGCAGTGCTTAGACTAAGGATCTGGCCTGAATGCCCCGAGGGCAATCTGAGCGAACTAACTTGGGCTAGCAAACCAGACTGTGGGATAGCTACCACGCAGAAAGCCCAAAGACACCGCCAGGCCCGCGCACAGAACAAAGGGCTGAACAGAGACAGCCGGCTGCAGACCATCCCCCTCCGGTGACAGGCAGCCAGAGCCGGAAGGGGGCAATCGCAGCCCCAGAGAGGCACTACCTACCAAACTGCAAGCAGGCTTCTTTGCTAACTAAGACTTCTTGGGGTTCTGGACAGTCAACATCCGCCTGAGAAGGTGCACTGGTTGTACACCCAGAAAACCGATCGGCAGGGACGGGGGAGGTGATAAGTCGTAGCGACCGTGCTCGCCAAACACCTCATCACCTGAGCTGCTCGGACCTGGGAAGGGCACAAAACGCAGGCCCAACCAAGTCTGCACCTCTGAAGACTACCTGAGTGCCTGACCCTGAGTGGCTTAGACCTGGGAGGTGCATGCAGCCCAGAGCCGGCCTCAGACGGTTCCCTGCGGAGCAACCTAGAGCCTGAGCAGTGTGGGCAGGGAGGGCACACGCGCAGTGAGTGGGGGCAGGCCCAGTGTGGCTGAGGCACTGAGAGGACTGCCAGTGTTATTTGCTTGCAGCGTCCCTCCCTCCCCACGGCGCGACTGAACAAGTGAGCCTAAAAAAAAGTGGCCCCCACCGCCCCCTTTGTGTCACAGCAGAAATCAGACACTGAAGAGACCAGCAAACAGAAGCTAAAACAGAGGGAACCGCCTTGGAAGTGACAGGTGCAATAGATTAAAACCCTGTTGTTAGTACCGACTACATAGGAAGGGCCTATAGATCTTGAGAAATATTAGTCGGACCAAGGAACCATCCGAAAATGAACTGACCCCATAATACCCACAACACCAGAGAAAGTCCTAGATATAGTTTTATTATTTTTATGATCATTCTTTTTCTTTAATTTAAAAAAATTTTGAAGTCCCCTATTACTCCTTTGATTTTCACTTTTATAACCAACTATTACTTTACAAAAAAAAGACCTTATTTTTTAGAAGCAAACTTCATATATATATATATTTTTAATAATTTTTGTGACTTTTTTCTTTCTTTTTTCTCTTCTTTTATTTAATATTGTATTTTTGAAATTCCAAACTCTACTCTAGATTTTTAATCTTTGCTTTTTGGTATTTGTTATCAATTTTGTACCTTTAAGAACCCAATCTTCAGTACCCATTTACTTGGGAGCGAGATTACTGGCTTGACTGCTCTCTCCCTCTTTGGACTCTGCTTTTTCTCCACCAGGTCACCTGTGTCTCCTCCCTACCCCCTCTCTTCTCTACCCAACTCTGTGAATTTCTGTGTGTTCCAGACAGTGGAGAACACTTAGGGAACTGATTACTGGCTGGATCTGTCTCTCTGCTTTTGATTCCCCCTTTTTATCCTCCTGGCCACCTCTGTCTCCTTCTTCTCTCTTCTCTTCTCTGTATAACTCTGTGAACATCTCTGAGTGGTCCAGTCTGTGGAGCGCACATAAGGAAGTGATTACTGGCTAGCTTGCTCTCTCCTCTATTGATTCCACCTCATCTCATTCGGGTCACCTCTAACTCCCTCCTCCCTCTTCTCTTCTCCATGTAACTCTGTGAACCTCTCTGGGTGTCCCTCACTGTGGAGAAACTTTTCATCTTTAACCTAGATGTTTTATCAATGGTGCTGTATAGATGGAGAAGTCTTGAGACTACTGTAAAAATAAGACTGAAAACCAGAAGCAGGAGGCTTAAGTCCAAATCCTGAGAACACCAGAGAACTCCTGACTCCAGGGAACATTAATCGACAGGAGCTCATCAAACGCCTCCATACCTACACTGAAACCAAGCACCACCCAAGGGCCAACAAGTTCCAGAGCAAGACATACCACGCAAATTCTCCAGCAACACAGGAACACAGCCCTGAGCTTCAATATACAGGCTGCCCAAAGTTACTCCAAACCCACTGACATCTCATAACTCATTACTGGACACTTCATTGCACTCCAGAGAGAAGAAATCCAGCTCCACCCACCAGAACACCGACACAAGCTTCCCTAACCAAGAAACCTTGACAAGCCACCTGTACAACCCCACCCACAGCAAGGAAACTCCACAATAAAGAGAACTCCACAAACTGCCAGAATACAGAAAGGCCACCCCAAACACAGCAATATAAACAAGATGAAGAGACAGAGGAATACCCAGCAGGTAAAGGAACAGGATAAATGCCCACCAAACCAAACAAAAGAGGAAGAGATAGGGAATCTACCTGATAAAGAATTCCAAATAATGATAGTGAAAATGATCCAAAATCTTGAAATCAAAATGGAATCACAGATAAATAGCCTGGAGACAAGGATTGAGAAGATGCAAGAAAGGTTTAACAAGGACCTAGAAGAAATAAAAAAGAGTCAATATATAATGAATAATGCAATAAATGAGATCAAAAACACTCTGGAGGCAACAAATAGTAGAATAACGGAGGCAGAAGATAGGATTAGTGAAATAGAAGATAGAATGGTAGAAATAAATGAATCAGAGAGGAAAAAAGAAAAACGAATTAAAAGAAATGAGGACAATCTCAGAGACCTCCAGGACAATATGAAACGCTCCAACATTCGAATTATAGGAGTCCCAGAAGAAGAAGACAAAAAGAAAGACCATGAGAAAATCCTTGAGGAGATAATAGTTGAAAACTTCCCTAAAATGGGGAAGGAAATAGCCAACCAAGTCCAAGAAACCCAGAGAGTTCCAAATAGGATAAACCCAAGGCGAAACACGCCAAGACACATATTAATCAAATTAACAAAGATCAAACACAAAGAACAACTATTAAAAGCAGCAAGGGGAAAACAACAAATAACACACAAGGGGATTCCCATAAGGATAACAGCTGATCTTTCAATAGAAACTCTTCAGGCCAGGAGGGAATGGCAAGACATACTTAAAGTGTTGAACGAAAATAACCTACAGCCCAGATTACTGTACCCAGCAAGGATCTCTTTCAAATACGAAGGAGAAATCAGAAGCTTTACAGACAAGCAAAAGCTGAGAGAATTCAGCACCACCAAACCAGCTCTCCAACAAATGCTAAAGGATATTCTCTAGACAGGAAACAAAAAGGGTGTATAAACCCGAACCCAAAACAATAAAGTAAATGGCAACGGGATCATACTTCTCAATAATTACCTTAAACGTAAATGGGTTGAATGCCCCAACCAAAAGACAAAGACTGGCTGAATGGATACAAAAACAAGACCCTTGTATATGCTGTCTACAAGAAACCCACCTCAAAACAAGGGACATAAACAGACTGAAAGTGAAAGGCTGGAAAAAGATATATCATGCAAATAGAGACCAAAAGAAAGCAGGAGTGGCAATACTCATAGCTGATAAAATAGACTTTAAAGCAAAGGCTGTGAAAAGAGACAAAGAAGGCCACTACATAATGATCAAAGGATCAATCCAAGAAGAAGATATAACAATTATAAATATATATGCACCCAACATAGGAGCACCGCAATATGTAAGACAAATGCTAACAAGTATGAAAGGGGAAATTGACAATAACACAATAATAGTGGGAGACTTTAATACCCCACTCACACCTATGGACAGATCAACTAACCAGAAAATTAACAAAGAAACGCAAACTTTAAATGATACAATAGACCAGTTAGACCTAATTGATATCTATAGGACATTTCACCCCAAAACAATGAATTTCACCTTTTTCTCAAGTGCTCACGGAACCTTCTCCAGGATAGATCACATCCTGGGACATAAATCTAACCTTGATAAATTCAAAAAAATCGAAATCATTCCAAGCATCTTTTCTGACCATAATGCATTAAGATTAGATCTCAATTACAGGAGAAAAACTATTAAAAATTCCAACATTTGGAGGCTGAACAATACGCTTCTGAATAACCAACAAATCACAGAAGAAATCAAAAAAGAAATCAAAATGTGCATAGAAATGAATGAAAATGAAAACACAACAACCCAAAACCTGTGGGACACTATAAAAGCAGTGCTAAGAGGAAAGTTCATAGCAATACAGGCATACCTCAGGAAACAAGAAAAAAGTCAAATAAATAACCTAACTCTACACCTAAAGCAACTAGAAAAGGAAGAAATGGAGAACCCCAGAGTTAGTAGAAGGAAAGAAATCTTAAAAATTAGGGCAGAAATAAATGCAAAAGAAACAAAAGAGACCATAGCAAAAATCAACAAAGCCAAAAGCTGGTTTTTTGAAAAGATAAATAAAATTGACAAACCATTAGCCAGACTCATCAAGAAACAAAGGGAGAAAAATCAAATCAATAAAATCAGAAATGAAAATGGAGAGATCACAACAGACAACACAGAAATACAAAGAATCATAAGAGACTACTATCAGCAATTATATGCCAATAAATTGGACAACGTGGAAGAAATGGACAAATTCTTAGAAAAATACAACTTTCCAAAACTGAACCAGGAAGAAATAGAAAATCTTAACAGACCCATCACAAGCACGGAAATTGAAACTGTAATCAGAAATCTTCCAGCAAACAAAAGCCCAGGTCCAGACGGCTTCACAGCTGAATTCTACCAAAAATTTCGAGAAGAGCTAACACCTATCCTACTCAAACTCTTCCAGAAAATTGCAGAGGAAGGTAAACTTCCAAACTCATTCTATGAGGCCACCATCACCCTAATACCAAAACCTGACAAAGATGCCACAAAAAAAGAAAACTACAGGCCAATATCACTGATGAACATAGATGCAAAAATCCTCAACAAAATTCTAGCAATCAGAATCCAACAACACATTAAAAAGATCATACACCATGACCAAGTAGGCTTTATCCCAGGAATGCAAGGATTCTTCAATATTCGCAAATCAATCAATGTAATTCACCACATTAACAAATTGAAAAATAAATGCCATATGATTATCTCAATAGATGCAGAGAAGGCCTTTGATAAAATTCAACATCCATTTATGATAAAAACTCTCCAGAAAGCAGGAATAGAAGGAACATACCTCAACATAATAAAAGCTATATATGACAAACCCACAGCAAACATTATCCTCAATGGTGAAAAATTGAAAGCATTTCCCCTAAAGTCAGGAACAAGACAAGGATGTCCACTTTCACCGCTACTATTCAACATAGTTCTGGAAGTTTTGGCCACAGCAATCAGAGCAGAAAAAGAAATAAAAGGAATCCAAATTGGAAAAGAAGAAGTAAAACTCTCACTGTTTGCAGATGACATGATCCTCTACATAGAAAACCCTAAAGACTCCACCAGAAAATTACTAGAGCTAATCAATGAATATAGTAAAGTTGCAGGATATAAAATCAACACACAGAAATCCCTTGCATTCCTATACACTAATAATGAGAAAGTAGAAAACGAAATTAAGGAAACAATTCCATTCACCATTGCAACGAAAAGAATAAAATACTTAGGAATATATCTACCTAAAGAAACTAAAGACTTATATATAGAAAACTATAAAACACTGATGAAAGAAATCAAAGAGGACACTAATAGATGGAGAAATATACCATGTTCATGGATTGGAAGAATCAATATAGTGAAAATGAATATATTACCCAAAGCAATCTACAGATTCAATGCAATCCCTATCAAGCTACCAGCGGTATTTTTCACAGAACTAGAACAAATAATTTCAAGATTTGTATGGAAATACAAAAAACCTCGAATAGCCAAAGCAATTTTGAGAAAGAAGAATGGAACTGGAGGAATCAACTTACCTGACTTCAGGCTCTACTACAAAGCCACAGTCATCAAGACAGTGTGGTACTGGCACAAAGACAGAAATATAGATCAATGGAACAAAATAGAAAGCCCAGAGATAAATCCACACACATATGGACACCTTATCTTTGACAAAGGAGGCAAGAATATACAATGGAGTAAAGACAATCTCTTTAACAAGTGGTGCTGGGAAAACTGGTCAACCACTTGTAAAAGAATGAAACTAGATCACTTTCTAACACCACACACAAAAATAAACTCAAAATGGATTAAAGATCTAAATGTAAGACCAGAAACTATAAAACTCCTAGAGGAGAACATAGGCAAAACACTCTCCGACATAAATCACAGCAGGATCCTCAATGATCCGCCTCCCAGAATACTGGAAATAAAAGCAAATATAAACAAATGGGATCTAATTAAAATTAAAAGCTTCTGCACAACAAAGGAAACTATAAGCAAGGTGAAAAGACAACCCTCTGAATGGGAGAAAATAATAGCAAATGAAGCAACTGACAAACAACTAATCTCAAAAATATACAAGCAACTTATACAGCTCAATTCCAGAAAAATAAACGACCCAATCAAAAAATGGGCCAAAGAACTAAATAGACATTTCTCCAAAGAAGACATACGGATGGCTAACAAACACATGAAAAGATGCTCAACGTCACTCATTATCAGAGAAATGCAAATCAAGACCACAATGAGATACCACTTCACACCAGTCAGAATGGCTGCGATCCAAAAGTCTGCAAGCAATAAATGCTGGAGAGGGTGTGGAGAAAAGGGAACCCTTTTACACTGTTGGTGGGAATGCAAACTAGTACAGCCACTATGGAGAACAGTGTGGAGATTCCTTAAGAAATTGCAAATAGAACTGCCTTATGACCCAGCAATCCCACTGCTGGGCATACACACCGAGGAAACCAGAATAGAAAGAGACACATGTACCCCAATGTTCATTGCAGCACTGTTTATAATAGCCAGGACATGGAAACAACCTAGATGTCCATCAGCGGATGAATGGATAAGAAAGCTGTGGTATATATACACAATGGAGTATTACTCAGCCATTAAAAAGAATACATTTGAATCAGTTCTAATAAGATGGATGAAACTGGAACCAATTATACAGAGTGAAGTAAGCCAGAAAGAAAAACACCAATACAGTATACTAACACATATATATGGAATTTAGAAAGATGGTAACAATAACCCTGTATGCAAGACAGCAAAAGAGACATAGATGTATAGAACAGTCTATTGGACTCTGTGGGAGAGGGAGAGGGTGGGATGATTTTGGAGAATCACATGGAAACATGTATAATATCATATATGAAACAAATTGCCAGTCCAGGTTCGATGCATGATACTGGAGGCTTGGGGCTGGTGCACTGGGATGAACCAGAGGGATGGTACAGGGAAGGAGGTAGGAGGGGGGTTCAGGATGGGGAACATGTGTACACCCGTGGTGGATTCATGTTGATGTATGGCAAAACCAATACAATATTGTAAAGTAGTTAGCCTCCAATTAAAATAAATAAATTTATATTTCAAAAAATAAAAGCAAAACAAACAAACAAACAAACAACAAATGTTCCTAATTCTCTCTTGAGTAATACAGTTAAAAATGATAAAAGTTTAATTTTTAGGTTAAAAAGTTTTATAATAACTTACAAAACTCTTCATATTTTATTATAAATATAATGGTTCTTATTTTACAAAAGAAAATGGAAAGCAGAGTATTATACCTACACAAAATCACCAAGTTTGCACAAGCTTAATATAAATTGTTATAGAAATTCTAATGAGGTGATAAAGTTTCTAAAGATTCTCAAAGTTTTGATAGAACTACTTGTTAGGATTTATAAAAACATTTTGACAAATATTTCCCAATCATAACAATATACTGATGTCATTTGACCAACACCCACCCTCTATCAATGCTCTCCTTTCAATAAAAAAAGTTGTTTCACTAAGTGTAGATAATCCTGTAAACACTGACCTCTCAGATACTTAAACTCTTCCAGTGAACTTTTTTTCACCCTTCCTTACCAACTCACTCCTATGGCCATATATTGGACCTAATTATTACTGATAACTACAAACTTTCAACATATAGATAACGTATAGGTTTTAAATATCTAACATTTAAGGCACCATCTCCTGTTTTTCCCATCTCATGCTTTCTAGTCAGCTAAATTCAGCTATCCTCCAACCTTGCTGCTGCTGATAGGTCGCTTCAGTTGTGTCCGACTCTGTGCGACCCCATAGATGGCAGCCTACCAGGCTCCCCCATCCCTGGGATTCTCCAGGCAAGAGTACTGGAGTGGGGTGCCATTGCCTTCTCCAATGCATGAAAGTGAAAAGTGAAAGTGAAGTCGCTCAGTCTTGTCCGACTCTTTGCAGTCCCACGGACTGCAGCCTACCAGGCTCCTCTGTCCATGGGATTTTCCAGGCAAGAGTACTGGAGTGGGGTGCCATTGCCTTCCCTGTCCTCCAACCTTACCAGGATCTCTATATCAATATGTAGAGATCTATCTTCCATTGATCCAGTTCTTATGTTCTCCATTCTTTTTCCTACTTATACTGAAGCATCTATCTCAACTCCCATGCCACCATCCCCTACCTTTGTACTCACTTGACAGAAAAAAACAATATTTGATTAAATACCATTTTCCTACACTTATGTTTATATAGTTAAACATATAGTTAAACCTGCTAAAGGAGTAAAAAGCATGCTTACTGCTCTTACTTTAAACATATGGATATATGGTGGTCTAATCTCAAATTATTCCTTAGGACTGTTTTGCAGTCCTACTATCATATTTCCTCATTTTACTCACTCTCCTAGAGGATTAACTCAAATGTCTTATCTCTTTTCAAATACCTCCTACCATCCTCATTTTAGTTCTTAGTTCACTAGGAAGCCAAAAGAATTTAGAACACATGAAATCTAAACCTAACACAGCTACCTATCTGTATGAGTATACTACCTCCATTCTGTTACTATGAATTGACTGTCTTTCATCTAATCTAAAACCATATACTCAGTTGTACTCTGCACTCATCCTATATCATACCCTCAAGGGTTTTGGTCCTGAATATTTTCCACATGATATACTGAATTCCTTTTAATTCTCATCCCGAATATTATCATCAGCATTTAATCTTGCAATTATTGTTTTGTCTCTAAAAAATTCTGTCTTGACACTTCTCCCCTCCAGTGACCAGTCTATTGCTTTATTTCTTTTCTCTATTTCTCACACACATACACATGCAGGAAGAATTTCTCTAGTATTTACCTCTAATTTATTTCATTCTCCTCTCTCTTGAATCACTCCAGTCTGGCTTTCACCCTCCATTTCATAGACCTTGCATTTGTAAAGATCACAATGATGTCCATTGCTAAATCCAACAATTAGTTGCTCATCCATTGCTCATAGAACAGTGGCAAGGAAGACTTTATTCAAGATTATTGCAACAGAGAAAACATACTACACTCATTTTCACTAAAAAGAAAGACAGGAGGATTTTTAAGCACTAGGATGAGCTAGTGGAAAAATACAGACTTTGAGGGGCTGAGATGGATCAATTGCCTAGTTGTGTAATCATTAAGTTGTGTCTGCCTCTTTTGCGACCCCATATTCTGTAGCCCACCAGGCACCTCTGTTCATGGGATTTATCAGGCAAGAATACTGGAATGGGCTGCCATTTCCTTTTCCAAGGGATACTCCTGACCCAGGGATCGAACATGGGTCTCTTGCATTGACAGTGGATTCTTTACCACTGAGCCACAGCAGCATCCTGAATTATGATACTGGGTAAGATATCTAGAACAGCAGAGATATCAGCAAGAGAGAGATCTAGAATGGATTAACAGGAGGATAATACTAGTATCTGTTCCAGGTTTGAGAAAAGTAGTAGAACAGGACCTTTATTTTTCTCACTAAACTTTCTGCTATAGGATCCCAGGAAAAGAGGCCACCATGACCTTTTGAGACACTGCTCTAAAAAGTGTAAAGGAAAAAGGATCTAAGCGCACAACAGGTAAACTATAATGGACCTTATGCTGGGCTACCCTGATGACCTTTTCAGAGCTGAATGCAATCAGTGGCTGGGATTGCTGCTGAATGACACCCCTCAGCTCTCAGCTTGTCTTGCAAGCTGTCCTCAGCTCAAGAGATCCATTTTGCACAAGACAAGTGTCTCTGTCCAAGGCTAGCTTTCATTCAGTGACTGCAAGGAGATCAAATCTATCAACTTTAAATGAAATCACCCATGAATATTCATTGGAAGGACTGACACTGAAGCTCCAATACTTTGACCACCTGATGCAAATAGCCCATTCATTAGACAAGACCCTGATGCTGGGAAAGATTGAAGGCAGGAGGAGAATGGGATGACAGAAGATGGTTGGATGGCATCACTGACTCAATGGATGTGAGTCTGAACAAATTCTAGGAGATGGTGGACAGGAAAGCCTGATGTGCTGTAGTCCATGGGGTCACAAAGAGTTGGACATGATTGGGCAACTGAACAACAAAAACAGTCTCTCTATCCAAAGCTAGCTTTCATTCAATGACTAATCTACAGAAGAGCCTAAATTTCCAGCCCTCATATATCAACTTGTGACACACCCAAGTCCCATACAACTTAGGACAATTCCAATGGACTATTCTAACTTCAACACTCATATAGGATGAATGACTCCATTATAGTCCAATTTCTCCTTCTGCTCTTTCTTGTTCTTTTTCTTCTCCATATGAGTAACCGTCCTGTGAATATGTTCCAATAAATTTCTCATATGCTAATTGTCATCTAAGAATCTATATTCCAGAGGGCTCACCTTTCAGCATTGCTAGATTTTCATTGGTTTTTCATATCCAAGTCTTCCAATGTTTGCCACATAGCACATAATAATAATCATCAGAGTACTGTTTTAATTTTAGCTTTGCTCTGTTTAATTATCTATACTGAATAATCATTTTTCATAAGATTGTGTTCAAATTCCTTAGTTAAAACTGAAGTTTTAGGCAGTCTGGTGGCAGTTTTGAAAGCCACCTTCAAAATCCACTATTTTATGACCATGTCTTCTTTTACATTTTATTTTAATGCTCAACATCTTATATATCAAGGTCATCCCTCCCATGCACTTATTAACTTTGTATAATGATTACATTAGGAATACACGCAAACCTATACCTTTCCAGATCCTGTTCCATATTTTATTAGGTCTCAAATCTTTTTATTAACCCTCTATTTCTTATTAGCTAATAGTCTTTCCTCATTTACTTACAATGGGCTGCAAGGAGATCCAACCAGTCCATCCTAAAGGAGATAAGTCCTAGGTGTTCATTGGAAGGCCTGATGTTGAAGCTGAAACTCCAATACTTTGGCCACCTCATGCGAAGAACTGACTCATTTAAAAAGACCCAGATGCTGGGAAAGATTGAGGGCAGGAGGAGAAGAGGATGACAGAGGATGAGATGGCTGGATGGCATCACCGACCCAGTGGACATGAGTTTGGGTAAACTCCAGGAGTTGGTGATGGACCGGGAGGCCTGGTGTGCTGTGGTTCACGGGGGTGCAAAGAGTCGGACACAACTGAGCAACTGAACTGAATGATTGTCTTCTTTATTATTCATTAACTCGCTATGAGAAACAAGAACTGAACATCTCATATACAACTGCTTCATGAGATGGAATTAAAACATAAAAATAGCTCAGTCAAGGAATATGAAAACTCCTAAAAATAACATAATTTTGTTATTAACATTATGGTTTGTACCATCACTTAAAATTTTTGTATCTGAATAAATCTTAAGCTTCCTAATGTATTAATAATTACCTTAGGTACAGTAAGAAATATGAGCTCCCTCTCTCAATCTCTTTGCCTTACTCTCTTCATTCTTATGAAATTACAGTGATCCAGAAATATGCATACAGAAATTGCTTGTTAAATTGAAGTGACAGAATATAAATTAGTTTGGATAATATATGTATGTTTTATTAGGAGAGAGGGAAATAATCCTATAAAATAGCCCTGAAGAAATTTTCATGTATTAAAAAATTAAAATTAAAAATAACTATGAAACATGCCTAAAGGCTCCTTTATGATATAGAGCTAAAAATTAGAACCAGACCAATATAACAACAGTCAAAACCTATTTTAATAAAGTTTGCAGGGTAGGGAACAAGATGACTATCACCAAATATGGGTATGTTTTATACTCTGGATATAAATTCTTAGAATGTTAGATGACATTTTAAGTTTTTCTTCAATAAAAAATAAGCACAATATCTGAGTGTCATCAATAAACTGTATTCTATAATCCCACTAGAGAGTAATGTAAATATAAGATGACAAAGCATAAGACAACACATTTCCCTAGTGCTTACTTCACAAATCATCATGCATGTTTAATATGAAACCACTAAATTATAAAATAAACATTATTTTCTTACCATTTCTACCATACTACTGTGGAAAACAGTAAATTTGTTTATGAAGAAAAACAGCAAAAGAAAGAAAAAGTTAAAGGAGAATAATCAAGGAAAGGAAAGAGGGAAGGAAGGAAATAAGATAAAGGAAGAAGAGAAGAAATACCATTATAGAGGATGACCAGAGCTATAATTTCCCTGGGATGCCAGAATTATTATTTAACTTGATGAATGCATTCCATGGCATATACTAGTGCTATCTGAGGGTAATTTTTTATGATGAATACAAAGAAGTATTGAAGGAATTCACATTCCTGTTTTATTCTTCTATGCCTCCTGACAAATTTTATGCCTCACTTCTTGTTTCCCTGTGTGCCATATAACTGGATAAATTGATAAGATGTCTAGGTGCCTCTTCCTTAGGTATAGAGGTGGGTGGGTATTTAAACCATGTAAGCCCCACTTTGTGCACATACCCTCCGTGACCCACCCTGTAACCATGACAAAAAAACCAGACCAGTTTCCTTTCCTTGTTTGCTCAAGCCATTCAGGGCCTACTTAGGAAGACTGCTCTGCTCTCCAGGAGGTCAATTATATAAATAACAACTTTTCATACTCTTTTGGTGTGTGTGTTGCATCATTAGTTTCAACATGCTGCTGCTGCTAAGTCACTTCAGTCATGTCTGACTCTGTGTGACCCCATAGACGGCAGCCCACCAGGCTCCCCCATCCCTGGGATTCTCCAGGCAAGAATACTGGAGTGGGTTGCCATTTCCTTCTCCAATGCATGAAAGAGAAAAGTGAAAGTGAAGTCGCTCAGTCTGTCCGACTGTTAGTGACCCCATGGACTGCAGCCCACCAGGCTACTCTGTCCATTGGATTTTCCAGGCAAGAGTACTGGGGTGGGGTGCCATTGCCTTCCCCGAGTTTCAACATATGGACCAAATTTTTGGTAGGAGCCCATCTGCCTCTATGTGTGAACATTACATGCTGCCACAAATACAGTCATATTTTTCTTGAAAAAATTCATGGAAAATATGCTCAAAATGAGGCATTATATTCTGATTTTATAGTAAATCAAAATGATAACATTCAACCTGAAGAAAAGTTACATAATCAGAAAAGCCTGGAGTTAAAATTCCCCTTTAAGTCCTCCCCACCATTCCATGCAAAATAAAGAACTTTCTCACCCAAAGGGAAAAAAATGGACATTAAGGTTGATTATGTCCAGCTCCCAGCCAGTCCTGGTGAGAGGCTGATCTCCAGAATTCCTTGCCCCAGCTGTTTAAGAGATAACTACTCCGAACAACCTTGGAGAAGAACAGGCCCCCTTAAGACAGTAGATTTCCACATATATGCCTATCTTTACTTACTCTTTCCTTGGGTTAGTGCTGCTGCTGCTAAATCGCTTTAGTTGTGTCTGACTCTGTACGACCCCATAGATGGCAGCCCACCAGGCTCTGCTGTCCCTGGGATTCTCCAGCAGCTCACTAATCTGACTCCTGCCTCTTCTCGCCTCATTAAAGGTGATCTGTTCCTGTAAAATGCTGGTCTCATTCTTTTTCTGAACCTCGCCTTCTCTAACTCCCTTACCCTACACCACCTAGGGTTAGAAATTTGGAAATTTTGTGACGCTTACCCACCTTGAATCATTAACAATTGATATACTTGCTATTTATTTTTGCTAGTCTAATAATACCTAACAATATTAGGGAATTACTATGTGACAAAGACTGTACTAAGAGCTATCTAATTTAACCCTGTGATAATAATCAGTTCAGTTCAGTCACTCAGTCGTGTCCGACTCTTTGCTATACTACCGTGTGGTAAATAATGATAATGTTAATATCTCAGTCGTGTCTGACTCTTTGCGACCCTATGGACTGTAGCCTGCTGGCTCCTCTGTTCCTGAAGTTCTCCAGGCAAGGATATTGGAGTGGGTAGCCTTTCCCTTCTTCAGGTGATCTCCCTTACTCAGGAAATGAACCCAGCTCTCCTGCATTGCAAGTGAATTCTTCATCATCTGAGCCACTAGGGAAGCCCAGTAAATAGTGATATTATTATCATTTTCTGATGAGAAATTGAACAATAAAAAGATTATCAACTTGTCCAAATACACCATGATGAGACATTACTGAATTCACCCAAGTATACCAAGCTGGTTTAAGCCTTGAAGTCTTCCTGACTTAAAAATACATGCTTTTAAATCACTCTGCTTTATTGCTTCTCCATCAAGAAACAGTCAATGCAATAAAAATCCAGAAAATAGAGAGTTCCAGAAATATTTATGAAGCCAAATGTTCATGTTAGAAAATTGATATTTTCCAAAGTACCAAAGGTTAGTTGTACTCTTTTACTTATAATTACACAATTGAAATAGAGTTAGCGACAAAAATTAATGAAATTAACAGATACAATGGTGCTTATCCTATTGCTAAGTAGTTAGAAAAGGTAAACAGCACCCAAAATGGCAGTCAGAAACAGCAATAGGAGAACATATTCACACTCCTTTCACTAACTGGACCCGAGTTTATGCTTCATTTGCATGACATCCCCCTCTCACCCCTTTCCTAATTGATCTTGGGCTCATGCTCATTTGCATGGGGCACAACCAAACAAGTTTCAGGAACTACCAAAGAGGAAGTAAGAAAAGAGAGAAAATAAAGAGAGAAGCTGAGATGGGTCGAGACCACTCCTATGGGGTCTGGTCCACTTGCTCTCACATCTCAAGAGTGTACTGCTTGCTTAATAATTCCTGCCTAATTGAGCTGTCTTCATCTGTCATTTCAATTCTTTGCTATGATGAGATAAGAACCAAGGGAAAAGAACAGACTGAACACTATATTTTTAAAGTTTTCAAAGAGTTGACAAATATGAGGGTCACAGTGATCATCCTGCTTGTCAAAAAATACATATATTTTGTTGTAAGGAGGGCTACCAAACCTGGACCCACTTCACAATTGGGTTATTCTAATTCTTGCCTTTCATGTAACCAACAATAATAATTCCAGTTTTCTACATAATTAACTTTCTTTAAAACAGTATAACTTTCTGGAGATTTTTTTTTTTCTGTAAGAAAAAGAAGATATATACTTAGCACCTACTATCTGTATTCACACTGTTTTAAATGCACTATCTTGTTGGATTCATAAATTTAAAAAAACTTAGGTTTTACCCACAGCAAGGATATATTTTATTTCTAATTTGTGTTAACCAACAGGTCTTTTGATGTCTTACTAATGTGGAATTAATTTGCATTTAATGATTTTAAATCACTTTGATATGCAGGTTAAGTGTTTCCAGGATTCTCCATCATTACTCATAAATATGTTTTAAATTTCACTTGTAGATATTTTAGGTATATTTGCAATATCATCCAACACAAATTCATTTTTATAGTTATGCTGGATTATTATACCAATTATATTTATGTAGATTCTTTTTTTTTTTTTTTTGCTTGTGTGCTCAGTGGCTAAGTCATA
Organism: Oreotragus oreotragus; assembly: GCA_006410675.1. NCBI lineage: Eukaryota > Metazoa > Chordata > Mammalia > Artiodactyla > Bovidae > Oreotragus > Oreotragus oreotragus. The sequence continues at coordinate 411,751 of SJYX01016577.1, read as the reverse complement.
TCTGACTGTTTGTGACCCCATGGACCATAACCCACCAGGTTCCTCTTGTCCATAGAATTTTTCAGGCAAAAATACTGGAGTAGGTTGCTGTTTCCTCTCCAGGGGATCTTCCCTAACCAGGGACTGAATCTGAGTGTCTCTTCTATCTCCCGTGTTGGTAGGCAGATTCTTTATCACTTGTGCCACTTGGGAAGCCCATGTAGATTCATATTAAAATTCAAATTATGTACATCCTTTAGTATAAGGAAACCAGAGGTCAAAATTGATATGAGGTGAGGATATATTAAAGTCACTATATTTGTTCCTGCTATGAATTGTTATAAGAGGCTTTCTTTTTCTATCATGTGACATTTTGCTTTTATAATTACTGAAAACCATATTTTCTGTGATATCACTTGCATCTCTAGTAATCTGTCTTATATTTGCACAGTTTGTTTTCTTGATGTGCCTTTGCATAAAAAATACAATTTTTCAAATCAGGCAGAACTTAACTTCAGGCTTTAGAAATAACATCTGTGACTACACATTTAAAAAAGCTTTATTAGACATTTGAAAACATGCTTTACTTTGAAAGTAGAAAATAAACCTGGAGATTTCAGACACTTTTGAAAGTATGTCTACGTTATTTTAAACTAATGAAGAGTCTTGTTATTAAGAAACAGAGAAAATTTATAAAAGACTGTAATCTGAATCTATTTTCCAGAATGCTTTAATATTGACCCCCTTTCTCTCATTATGCCTGGATATTTTTATTTTATTGTATTTTAAGATTCTGAACTCTAAAGATTATATGGGTGTGAGATGTCCAAGATCATATAGCCATGATAAAGAAAGGAGCCCAAGAATTAAGTTGAACAGGAACAACAACAAAATAGTTGAGAGTTAACAATCTCAATGGCATTTACCTAGAATTGTATTTTTCCATCTCCGTTACATCTATTATTTATGTTTCCCAATTCTATGCACATACATGAAATTAAATAGACAGGTAAATGATAGATATAAAGCCCACATGTTTCTGTATCTATCATTTAAAAGTTTTAATTAATGGTAAATTTTTTAAATTAGGGAAACCATATAAATAAATGCTTACTATTCTCACACTGTATAAACTAGGGATTACAAATATTGAGGAGCTATTACCTATGCCTGTAAGAATTTAGATGATTGAATATTTGCCTGAATATTTTGCCTTGGGGAAATATATGATGTGGGCATATCATTAACTTGATTTTTCATAGTGGAAAACTGGGGAAACAACAAAGCATTCCTGCAACTGACATAGATATGGAAGCCTAGAAGGGCAATGGACTCAGGATGCCTCAGTTCAGCTCAGTCACTCTCGTGTCTGACTTTTTGCGACCCCATCAATCACAGCATGCCGGGCCTCCCTGTCCATCACCAGTTCCCGGAGTTCACCCAAACTCATGTCTATCGAGTCAGTGATGCAATCTAGCCATCTCATCCTTTGTCATCCCCTTCTCTTTCTGCGCCCAATCCCTCCCAGCATCAAAGTCTTTTCCAATGAGTCAACTCTTTGCATGAGGTAGCCAAAGTGTTGGAGTTTCAGCTTCAGCATCCAATCCCAGGACTGATCTCCTTTAGGATGGACTGGTTGGATCTCCTTGCAGTCTAAGAGACTCTCAAGAGTCTTCTCCAATACCACAGTTCAAAAGCATCAGTTCTTCAATGCTTAGCTTTCTCACAGTCCAACTCTCACATCCATACATGATAACTGGAAAAACCATAGCCTTGACTAGATGAACATTTGTTGGCAAAGTAATATCTCTGCTTTACAATATGCTATGTAGGTTGGTCATAACTTTCCTTCCAAGGAGTAAGCGTATTTAATTTCATGGCTTCGATCACCATCTGCAGTGATTTTGGAGCCCACCAAAAACTAAAGTCTTCCACTGTTTCCCCATCTATTTGCCATGAAGTGATGGGACCAGATGCCATGATCTTAGTTTTCTGAATGTTGAGCTTTAAACCAACATTTTTCACTCTCCTCTTTCACTTTCATCAAGAGGCTTTTTAGTTCCTCCTCACTTTCTGCCATAAGGGTGGTGTCATCAGCATATCTGAGGTTATTGATATTTCTCCCGGCAATCTTGATTCCAGCTTGTGTTTCTTCCAGTCCAGCGTTTCTCATGATGTACTCTGCATATAAGTTAAATAAGCAGGGAGACAATATACAGCCTTGACGTACTCCTTTTCCTATTTGGAACCAGTCTGTTGTTCCATGTCCAGTTCTAACTGTTGCTTCCTGACCTGCATACAGATTTCTCAAGAGGCAGGTTAGGTGGTCTGGTATTCCCATCTCTTTCAGAATTTTCCACAGTTTATTGTGATCCACACAGTCAAAGGCTTTGGCATAGTCAATAAAGCAGAAATAGATGTTTTTCTGGAACTCTCTTGCTTTTTCCATGATCCAGCGGATGTTGGCAATTTGATCTCTGGTTCCTCTGCCTGTTCTAAAACCAGCTTGAACATCAGGGAGTTCACGGTTCACATATTGCTGAAGCCTGGCTTGGAGAATTTTGAGCATTACTTTACTAGCGTGTGAGATGAGTGCAATTGTGCGGTAGTTTGAGCATTCTTTGGCATTGCCTTTCTTTGGAATTGGAATGAAAACTGACCTTTTCCAGTCCTGTGGCCACTGCTGAGTTTTCCAAATTTGCTGGCATATTGAGTGCAGCACTTTCACAGCATCATCTTCCAGGATTTGAAACAGCTCAACTGGAATTCCATCACCTCCACTAGCTTTGTTCTTAGTGATGCTTTCTAAGGCCCACTTGACTTCACATTCCAAGATGTCTGGCTCTAGATTAGTGATCACATCCTCATGATTATCTGGGTCGTGAAGATCTTTTCTGTACAGTTCTTCTGTGTATTCTTGCCACCTCTTCTTAATATCTTCTGCTTCTGTTAGGTCCATACCATTTCTATCCTTTATCGAGCCCATCTTTGCATGAAATGTTCCCTTGGTATCTCCAATTCTCTTGAAGAGATCTCTAGTCTTTCCCATTCTGTTGTTTTCCTCTATCTCTTTGCATTGATTGCTGAAGAAGGCTTTCTTATCTCTTCTTGCTATTCTTTGGAACTCTGCATTCAGATGCTTATATCTTTTCTTTTCTCCTTTGCTTTTTGCCTCTCTTCTTTTCAGTGCTATTTGTAAGGCTTCTCCAGACAGCCATTTTGCTTTTTTGCATTTCTTTTCCATGGGGATGGTCTTGATCCCTGTCTCCTGTACAATGTCACGAACCTCAGTCCATAGTTCATCAGGCACTCTGTCTATCAGATCTAGTCCCTTAAATCTATTTCTCACTTCCACTGTATAATCATAAGGGATTTGATTTAGGTCATATCTGAATGGTCTAGTGGTTTTCCCCATTTTCTTCAGTTTAAGTCTGAATTTGACAGTAAGGATTTCATGATCTGAGCCACAGTCAGCTCCCGGTCTTGTTTTTGCTCACTGTATAGAGCTTCTCCATCTTTGGCTGCAAAGAATATAAGTAATCTGATTTCGCTGTTGGCCATCTGGTGATGTCCGTGTGTAGAGTCTTCCCTTGTTGGAAGAGGGTGTTTGCTATGAGCAGTGCGTTCTCTTGGCAAAACTTGATTAGCCTTTGCCCTGCTTCATTCCATACTCCAAGACCAAATTTGCCTAGAGAATGTCTCAATTCAGTTCAGTCGCTCAGTCGTGTCCAACTCTTTGTGACCCCATGAATCGCAGCATGCCAGGCCTCCCTGTCCATCAACGTCTCCCAGAGTTCACTCAAACTCACGTTCATCAAGTCGGTGATGCCATCCAGCCATCTCATCCTCTGTCATCCCCTTTTCCTCCTGCCCCCAATCCCTCCCAGCATCAGAGTCTTTTCCAATGAGTCAACTCTTTGTAATGAGGTGGATAAAGTGCCGGAGATTCAGCTTCAACATTAGTCCTTCCAATGAACATCCAGGGCTGATCTCCTTTAGGATGGACTGGTTGGATCTCCTTGCAGTCCAAGGGACTCTCAAGAGTCTTCTCCAACACCACGGTTCAAAACCATCAATTCTTCATCACTCAGCTTTCTTCACAGTCCAACTCTCACATCCATATGTGAGCACTGGAAAAACCATAGCCTTGACTAGATGGACCTTTGTTGGCAAAGTAATGTCTCTGGTTTTTAATATTCTGTCTAGGTTGGTCATAACTTTCCTTCCAAGGAGTAAGCGTCATTTAATTTCATGGCTACTAGAGCTGCCTTAATATGTGCTCCAAGACCTGAAGCTCTGGACTGCTCTGCAGAACTTGATGTGCCACAAATGGTCATGGACTATCTTACCTTATTCTACACTAGATATCTCCTATTGTTGGAACAGTATTTGAGTGTGTGCTGTAGCATAACTTTGACTAATCTTGACTACCTGTTATATTTGAAGGCATATGAAACAACACAATCAGCCTTTTTTTTTTCAGTGAAATTAAGTTAACAATAAACACTATGATTTGATAATGAATGCATAGGATTTGACTAAGCTAAAGCTAGGTGTCTATTCCAGTTCTATCTCAAATTATCTATCTAACTTTGCATATTATGTCAATTTTGGCCCTCCTAGAGGAATATTACAAGACAGATTTAGACTTGCATGGTTATTGAAGACATTGCTTTAAAGGATAAAGAAAAAAGGAAGCAAGAATAAGCAAGAATTGACTCAGATCATGATGCAGATCTGATGCCTGTGAAGAGAGTGAAAGACAGATAAGCCCTAGAGAGATTTGAGCTGCCATGTAGGTATGAGAAAGTCCAGACCAGATGATGGGGAGCTCAAACAAATATGGCCTAAGAGAGGAGCCCCATGGGAAGGTAAAAAGAACTGGGTTCTAGTACCACCTCTTCTTCATCGGGGTCAGTTACTTTTGCTGACCTGGTGAATCTTCTTTCCTGCTAGTTCCAGGATACAAGGAGTCCAAACTACAGTGGCATCAGCCAGAGCTTGTATTTCACTGGGACCCTATCTGTTGCCTCTGGCAAGAAAGTACTCCTGTGGTGACCATGACTCCTAACCCGATGTAGTTCAGAATTACAAAGCAGGAAATACAAAGTCTCCCAACTTCAAGAACAATGACATGTGGGACCATTTCTGCTTCTGTTTTTTATTCCTTAACTCCTGTATCTTTCTTTTATGGGACACAGAAACATAGGCCCTGGTTTAGTGTATATACTGGGTCCTGAAGGATGACACCAAATAGTTGTGGAACATTTTGCTCCTGAGCAGGCACTTCATCTATGCCTTTGATAGGGCAATCCATCTAGACTTAGTGTTCATAGATGGTGCAGTACATGATATGATCAGTGGATCTCATGAAAATTAGCCCATCCCTGGATTTTTTCACTGTGAAATGAATCCTCTTGTTAGATGCTTGCTTGTATGTGATTTAATGCCTGTGAGTCAGGCAATTTGAAAGCTCCAGAATAGTGATTCTGGCTAAGACTCCGTGGGTGAAAAAGAAAATCCCATATCTGGAATATATTTCTATCCTTGTAAAGACAAAGTGCTAACCCTGAAGGGAAAAAGAATACCAACATGGTCAACTTACCGCCAAAAGCAGGTTGCTCTCGTAAAGTATAGAACCTAGGGGTTCAGAATTGGTCTCTATGGCTGTTAGGCTGTCTTAATATATTTGATATATTAATTTGATATATTTGATTATATATTTGATAGCAGTAGTAACTACATTATCCTTTGGAAGTACTAATCCATGCCGTTAGTAACATAAGTAGTCTTATTCTCCACCATGGTGATCACTCCACCATTTTTTTTTCTGGGGTGCTCTTGTTCAGTGGCCCTTCCATGGTGAATGCCTCCTAGTATTAACATTTAATACAAAAAATCTTTATATCTGCATCCACTCCCATATGCCCATACACATGCATACCTAGATGGTTTTTGTCTCTGATCTTCTAGTCCTTCTATTCACAGGCCTCTGATCAGCTAGCCAGGCCATTAGCCATTGCCCAGAAAATGCATATATTCTCGTAATGGTTTCATGCTCCTTCCATACAAAGCATGTGTCCAGGTGCCCTGCCTGCAGCTGTACCCATTAGGAAAATTTTCTCTCTCTACTCTTTTAGGACTTTCACTGAGTGTATCTCTATGCATCCTTTTCCCACTTTGACTTAGAGTCACATTTCAAGTTGACCTACCCATATACAAGACTTGGGCTTTTTCTTCCTCTTCCAGCTGACTATGTCATATTCTGTATGAAAGTTGAATGTTATATCGCTCAGTTGTGTCCAACTCCTTGCAACCCCATGGACTGTAGCCTACCAGGATTCTCTGTCTATGGGATTTTCCAGGCAAGAGTACTGGAATGGGTTGCTATTTCCTTCTCCAGGGAATCTTGATCCAGGAATTGAATCCGGGTTTCCCACATTGTAGGCAGGCACTTTACTGTCTGAACCACCAAGGAAGTCCATATTCTGAATATTGTCATAAAATTCTAAGAGGAATCCTTCACACTGCTCTCAGGATGTTGATTTCATTCTCTCTTTTATGGTTAGTTTTACACCTATCTTCCCTAAACATGATCAAAAACATTGGGAAATACAATGAAGTATATTTTAGACTAAGATTTGTGCACAAATCTCAGCTTCACCCCTTTCTTAGCATTTCAGTTTAAATCACTTTCTTCATCTGTAAAAAATGCCTTCTAATAAGCAGCTTCTAAAACGACACCTCGTGAATCTGCCTGTTGTTGTTCACATTCTTGTACAACTCCCTGGTTGTATCCAGTGGCTTTCTTCAAAGGAATAGAATATGAAAAAAAGTGATGGGACTAATTTACAAAATGACTGGGGACTTCCATCTTGCTGGCCCTCTTTTATTCCCTTCATCACTTGCTCTCAAGAAAGCCAGATGTTCCATTGTGCTCTGCCACATGGCAAGGAGCTGATGTCTCTGGCTAATAGCCAGTATAGCCCTGAGACCTGGCAATAACCACCTGAGCATTTCTGGATGCCACTTCTTCCCTAGTTAAGCCTTGAGATGATTGCAGTCAATTCCTTTACTGCAACTGTGAGAAATCCTCATTCAGAATCATATAGCTGAAATGTACCCACATTCCTCATTTATATAAACTATGATATAATAAATACTGTTTCAAGCTACTAAATATTAGTGTAATTGTTTAAGAAGCAGTGGATAACTAATACAATGTCTATCAAACAAATTGTTTAAATGATTAAATGAGTAAATTATATAGTATAAAACACCTCTGTTTTTATTAATTTAACACAGATTTTAAAAATCCCAGGTATTATACTGGAATATACTTGCTTGCATAGACTGTTACCCCTAAAAAATACACATAGAGTATTATCATATATGTATGTTATGTTATTTTGTTATAACCTCGAATATAACATAAATTATGTACATTTAACATATACTACTTGGAGAAGACAATGGCAACCCACTCCAGTACTCTTGCCTGGAAAATCCTATGGATGGAGGAGCCTGGTGGGCTGCAGTACATGGGGTCGCTAGGAGTTGGACACTACTGAGCAACTTCACTTTCACTTTTCACTTTCATGCACTGGAGAAGGAAACGGTAATCCACTCCAGTATTCTTGCCTGGAGAATCCCAGGGACAGGAGAGCCTGGTGGGCTGCCGTCTCTGGGGTCGCACATAGTCGGACACGACTGAAGTGACTTAGCAGCAGCAGCAGCAACATATACTACTTGTACATTTCTTAGGCTATCAATGAATGAGATTTAAAACAAAACAAAACAAAATGCTGAACACTTGTCTGAACATTTTTGTCTCAGAGTTCAGTAACTCAAAGCCTGCAAAATTAGTTTCATAAGGCCGTATTGTGAATATAATATGTAGTTCATGTGTTTCTGTAGTGCAGGGTCCAACTATTCTTTATAAAGAGAATAGAAAGCTTCAATAAAAGCTATTATTATAATTATTATTTTCTAGAGGTATTAAACAATATTTTTTATTCAGTCCTGCATCATTACTTAAGATAGCTAATGGTTGTAAAGATAGGTTTTCACAAATTGACATAGGGTGGGCAGTCAAGCATATGTCAGTATATTTACTTAATGAATTATATTTGAATGTTGATGGTATGCTCTTTCAAGTTAGCAAGTTACCAAGCTTTGCATCAAGGAAACTGTGATACTAGATTACTATTCATTCATAACTAAAATTCACTACTAAAAATCTTTTCCTCCCTATCGTTCATTATTTGGTAACAGTACTGGACTCTTAGGCTTCCCTGGTGGCTCAGTGGTAAAGAATGGACCTGCCAATGCAGTAGATGCAGGAGATGTGGCTTTGATCCTTGGGTTAAGAAGATCTCCTGAAGAAGCAAATGGCAACCCATTTCCATATTCTTGCCTGGGAAATACCATGGAAAGTGGAGCCTGGCGGGCTATAGTCCATGGAGTTACAAAAGAGTTAGACATAACTTAGCAACTAGACAGCAACAAAAAATCCTTTCTGAAGTCTTTTTGAAATTCATATTACAAGTATTCTGATTTCAAATCAAAACATCCTATTATTATTTCTGTCAAACTTTTATGAGCAAAACCAAGCAAATAATATACATGCTCAATTATGTGTTTTCTTTAGAGACCTTTTTCTAAAACATGCATATAACAAATTAGAAGGCATTGGAAGAAACGTTTATTAGTTCAAATGTGTTTTCTTCCATCCCTAAGGCTATGACCTTAAATAAGTTGAGTGGAATTATCTCTCTTACCTCAGACTTCTCATCTGTAAAATGGGGATAATAATCGCAACTTATATTGTTGTGAGAATTAAATGAGCAGATACTGGTTAGAACAGTACTAGGTAAATAGAATGTAGTCAGTATACATTAGCTCCTACAGTTATTTGTGCTATTATGATTATTCTTAAGAAATAGGAAATATTTACTAATGTATGTAAATATGAAATCTATTTCAAACAGATCTCATGTTAACAATTGTATATCAGCTGAAAAGAGTACCTCCTGATTTTTAGTTTACTAAATGATCAGTTTGTTATTTCTTTCTGATTATGAAATAAATATAGCTATACTGTGGAAAAAATAGAAAAATACAAAAAAAAATAGTGATATAACAGCCATTTTTCCAAAATTTGTTAAAATTTTAAATATATTTTAATACATTTGGGTTGATTTTACTTATAAAATTAATTTATATATTACATTGTACACTCATAATGAATTAAACTCAGTTTTATAAAAATTTAGTCATATTTTCAGAATATGTTGCAATAAAGAGAGGAACTCCCTATGATACGTATTGTATGAAACACATGAACTGAGGACAATATCATAAACTATCCCATTTCATGGCATTCACTTCTCAAATTCAGTATAAAACTTATATGAAGAAAAATTACTAACTTCTGTGTGACTGTATTCTTTGAAAGCCTTGTGTCTTTAAGGAAATAATTACTATGGTTTCAAATATTTACAAAATAACATTTAAAGTGTTTTGACTGTGTACTCAAATTGGCACAGATTATTTTCTAAGTGCTAGTGAAATACATTCAAATTGTTTGATTCTAATTAAATAACACTCAAATAAGAATTCTTTACATAAACACAAATGCCAGATGTTTGAAGAGGGTGATAGTCTCTCAAAAAGCAAATATTAAATTATGAAAAATCATTAAAGTTATTTTCCTGGGAGTGATCTTAGATTTTCTCCTTTTATGCTACATTGATAATTATTTTTGAATAAATATTTGCTATTCAAAGTAGACATTTATGCTCAAATTTACTCTGTAAAATATGCCTTTTATAGGAGTATAAATATCTTCTGAGCTCATTGGTAACTTCCAATTAAAATGGAAGTCCTATTTCTTTTGGCTGTTAGGCGCTGCTATGTTCTGTGTGCTATCAAACACCAAAATAAGTAGGATGTCCAGTGTCCTCCTGCTTGAGCAGCACTGTACCAATATTGCTCTGAAATATATGGAACTTCAGGCACTGGAAGGAAGGGGAACGTAGGTGGGAATTTTCAAATATTTAAACAATACATTCATGTTGTACATGATAATGGTATTATTAGTGGTTTCCCTGTGGGTGGTGATTTAGTCGCTAAGTCATGTCTCAGGCTTACAACCCCGTGGACTGTAGCCCCAAAGCCTCCTTTATTTATGGGATTTCCCAGGCAGGAATACTAGAGTGGGTTGCCATTCTCTTCTCCCGACCCCAGGGATTGAACTCAGGTCTCCTGCATTGCAGGTAGTCAGTCTCCTGAGCCACCAGAGTTTCTCTGTATCCTTTCACAAAGGGACTTTTGGTTCCTCCCACTGCTAGATGAAGTCCTCCTTGCTAAGCCCAGAATCTGGGGAAACTTGGTTCATTTTTCCTAGCCATGGCCACAGACTTGTGTGATAGTCTAGTCAAGGTCAGCAGCCTAGCTGACCTGATGCTGATACAGAAGCAAAAGTCTGCCCCTTGATATTAGCTAAGTGCATCTCTCTCTGTTCAGCAGAATGAACCAACCAAGTTGTTGACTTGTGAGCTAAATAAATGTTCATTGCTTTAGGCATCTAAATAAATGCTTATAGCTTTATTGAAGTGATTTGTTACACAACAATGCCCTGATACAACTATTTTATATAAAAACCTTTATATTTAAAAGATTAAGTACAGCCTATTTTTCTTATAATTGTGATTTCTCTTTGGAAGCATATTTTCAATATTCATAAAATAGTTCCACTTTGTTGATCTTTAGCAGTTCAGTTTGATAATGACAACACAATTTGTCTATTTCTATTTCATGTTTTATAGTGTAGCCAAGTTTTACTATTAGATCTCCCCTCCAAAAGAAAACGGACCTTGTTAGGAAAGTTTATTGCCAGTTACTTGTGAACTATAGAAGGTCCTGCAAATGAAATGAATTCAAGGACAATGTAACTAGACACTACAGTGAGCCATAGGCTCCTCTAAATCAGAGGTTCTCCATCAGGATAGTGATGTGTTTGACCCACAGGAGACATTTGACAACATTTGGGGACACTTTTCATTTTCTCAACTAGGGTCTCTAGTGAGTAAGTGATTCGGCTAAGCACTTCAATGCAGAAAACTGCATGGAGATCAGATGACTGAAAGAGAATAATCAAGTGAAAAATGAGTGACTGATAAAGTCAGAAATGCAACAAATGATAATGAGGTGTGTTGCGTAAAGCCTTTATAAGAACTGTGGATTGGATTTGATGTAAGAAAGAGTCTTGGAGGGCACTGAGCAGACAGATGATATGATTTAATTTCTGTATAAACAGCATGATTTTGTGAGCTCTGTTGAAAAAAGCCAATCAGAAAGACAGACCTGCTAAGAGCCAATTCCAGTTGTCTAGGTCAGAGAATGATGATGGTTTGGGCCAGTGTGGAGTGAGCAGAACTAGTGGAGATGATGAATTATATTCTCAAAGTAGAATTGACAGGATTTCCTGTCATAATCAGAGGAAAAATAATAATTAAGAATGATTCCATGATCATAAAAGTCAAAGAAAATATAAAGTAATTATTTGAACTATGATGAACTGAATTTAAATTCAATATAACAAACACATGTTTTCTTTTTTTATAGAATATATTTATATGAGAGCCATGGGTAATTTTCTGTAGGAAGGCAGAGTAAATACAAATAGAAGTTGAGCAGTATTTGTAGAATTTATTCTTGGATTGATGGATTTTTTTTCCCTAGCCTGCCCTAAGCAGGCTGGCATTTTAATGATAGTACCTTTAATAACAGATAAATTAATGAATACAGTAAACCCTAAAATGTAGCTTTTCTTGGGAATCTAGAAGCAGGGTAACAATTTTTTTACCCACACATTCTTATCTGAGTCAATTTTTTAAACATGTTTGGATTCCAGGGAAAAATAGCATACTCCTAGTCATGTACTGTTTTGCACATTCAGCGAACATATTTATCATATTGTACCTCACATTCCCTATCTTTCCACTGGATGTTTATTCAAATGCTCTTTAATATTCTCAAATCACATTATCTCTACCTATCAGTAAAACAGATATACCTACAGGACAGGTATAGTCCTTTTCTGTTTTGTGTCTTGAATATCTGAAACTATCTCACTGATGGCAGAATAGCTACTGACATTCTGTGTCCTAGCCCCACATAGATATTTTGTTTAAATTGCATAAGCATAGTACTGCTGTTTTCCCAAAGAAAGCAGAGATTTCACTTACCAAGTGATAGTTTAAATAGCATACATTTATGTATTAAATGGACGTGAGTTTGAGCAAGCTCCAGGAGATAGTGAAGGACAGGGAAGCCTGGCGCTGCAGTCAATGGGATTGCTAAAAGTCAGATATGACTGAGTGATTGAACTACAACCACAAAATGTATTAAATGAGCAACAAAATATATTAAATACTACTATTCATCAGGAAAAAGCCATAGAGGATACTATGTCTTCTATGCAAGTTTATTATTGTTGAACAAGAGAAAAAATAGTATTAATGTTAGTGAGATATGCATAATAAGGCATAAAAATTCAAATTTCATTTTTATTTTTTATTTATTTTTTTTAATTTTAGGTAGTATTTATTTATTTTTTTTGTATTTATTTATTTTTTTACACGAACTCCCAAACATGAACCCCCCTCCCACCTCCCACCCCACATCTTCCCTCCAGATCATCCCCATACA
>SJYX01016577.1:360811-395984 GCA_006410675.1 Oreotragus oreotragus | reverse complement strand
GGGAAGGCAATGGCACCCCACCCCAGTACTCTTGCCTGGAAAATCCAATGGACGGAGTAGCCTGGTGGGCTGCAGTCCATGGGGTCGCTAACAGTCGGACAGATTGAGCGACTCCACTTTCACTTTTCTCTTTCATGCATTGGAGAAGGAAATGGCAACCCACTCCAGTATTCTTGCCTGGAGAGTCCCAGGGATGGGGGAGCCTGGTGGGCTGCCGTCTATGGGGTCACACAGAGTCAGACACGACTGAAGTGACTTAGCAGCAGCAGCAGCAACAAAATCTTGTGTACTGTCAAGATCTAAGGAGGTATGTCACTAACATTACTAAATAGGTACTCATTATAGCAGCTATTCCATCTCAGCCTGAATGGATACCAATAATATACCTTTCCATAGACAGAATTCACGAACTATGATATAACTACTAAAAGGATATAATTTAAAGCACATGACATGGAGACAGATTCAGATGTAGAGTTTTCTAAGGGAACTATAAAAGCAAACATTTAATGTATATAGACACTATGGAGAAGGTCAGTAACATAATATCACTAACACCGTAGTGGAAAAAGCTTTCTATGTTTCCTCTTCTTCTATTAGTTGCACGAACATATATGGGAGTTTACACCCTCAGATTTGAAAAGTGGGAGTTATGTGTATGCATGCTTATTCTTATGTATTCACAGAGAATATTAAGCTTTCATTGTCTAAGGTCTTTTGAAAATGGAAAAATCTGATTTGTCCAAACAATCCTCCCAGGCAAATTGTTACAATTATTTTTAGTCTTCCTTTCAGTGGAGAAACAAGAATGTGCTTAGTATTAAAAGAAACCATCATCTCAGCTTTAACCTTACTAAGGATAGCAATTACTATCATGAAGTTTGGAACTTGCTTGTGACAAGATAATAGATTTGCCCGTGTCCTTCTGTCTTTGCCAATCACTTTCTCAGGATCCCCCTATTTAATGTCCTGCCCTGTCTCTGGCTATCTCTAACCTACTTCCTATCTGTATAAAACATAAGTTCCTTACATATTAAACTACTACAATTCAAAATAAGACACACACACACTTCTGATCTTACCTCCTACATCTATCTTCTCAGTCCTCTACTCTTTCATACAATAAAATTAATAAATTTGCCTACATTTATTTTCCATATTTCCTTTTACTACCTTCACTACTAAAACCTCAGTCTAATAGCCATTTTTAATATTCTCAGTTCAGTTGCTCAGTCACGTCCAACTCTTTGTCACCCCATGGACTGCAGCATGCCAGGAGGTAAGATAGTCTCTTAATTTTTTTTTCTTATTTCAAAATCTGCCTCCCGGAGTCTGTTCTCTTTACAGCAACCGATGACCATATGTATTTTGACCACAACGTTATCTCTATGTCTACTCCTTCCTAGGTTCAGTGACCTTGTTTGCAGTTTTTCTGATAAACCAGATCCCCTCCTGCAGGGATTATTAAATTCGGCATCACAAGTGGAGAGGAGATGCCCGGCCTCCACTCTTCATCTGAATTTTCTTCCTTTTCTATTACCTGAGAGACCCCACTCCTATTCTTTTCCTCAGCCCTCCTTCAATTTCCCTTTCCTAATGTCCATACCTAATGATGGCTTCTGGAGAAGGCAATGGCACCCCACTCCAGTACTCTTGCCTGGAAAGTCATACGGATGGAGGGGCCTGGTAGGCTGCAGTCCATGGGGTCACTGAATCAGACACCACAGAGCGACTTCACTTTCACTTTTCACTTTCATGCATTGGGAAAGGAAATGGCAACCCACTCCAGTGTTCTTGCCTGGAGAATCCCAGGGACGGGGGAGCCTGGTGAGCTGCCATTTATGGGGTCACACAGAGTCGGACACAACTGAGGCGACTTAGCAGCAGCAGCAGCAATGATGGCTTCACTTTCCCAGGACCTTTTATCTCTCAGGAATCCAAAGCGGCAGCCAAAAAAGTGGTATTTTTGCCTTGTATCTTCCTTTTTCTGACTGTATTTTCTGTTGTTGAATATCTTTAAAAATTCTTATTATTGCTGAATATCTTAAAAACAATGTCTACTAACTGCAAAGGATTCATTTTAAAGTCACCAATTTTTGCAATTTTCTCCTGATATTTGAGGTGCTTTGACCAATAAAGGTCACGGTGGCTTAGACGGTAAAGCATCTGCCTGCAATGTGGGAGACCTGGGTTCGATTCCTAGGTCGGGAAGATCCCCTGGAGAAGGAAATGGCAATCCACTCCAGCAGTCTTGCCTGGAAAATCCCATGGATGGAGGAGCCTGGAAGGCTGGAGTCTATGGGGTCGTTGAGGGTCGGACATGACTGAGTGACTTCATTTTCACTTTACCATTCTAACATTTTCAGGGGTCTCAGAATCTATCAGTGTAGCGTATGTAGGGTTGATAAATCTTTCCCCCCAAATCAGAGGGTTTTTCATTTTTTATTCATGTATTTAATTTGCTGAATTTCTTGAATTTTGTTCATATTATTTTGCTGCCCATGAAAGGTAGTGGGTCATGCATAGAAACCCAGCTTGCTGGTTCTTTGCACTTAGGCCCTCTGTGGAATAACAGTATAGGGGAAATTGTCCTGAACCTAGAGTGGCTCCTGGTCCAAATTGGGCACCCTGTTGGATCTTAGATGGTAGGCTCTGAGAACATGGGACTTTTAAAATTAACACCTGTAGAGACAGGGAGCAAGTATAGCCATTTCTGAGCCCCAATGTTGATGGTACAGGAGTGGGAGGCGTTGGAAAGCATAGATATATTGGCATAGAGGCCAGAGGGGCTGGGACAATCAGCTTAGCCAGTGAAGCAAAGAATCTTCCCTCTTGTTTCCTTCCATTTCTTATTTTCCCTGATGTAATAGCCCAAATACTTGCATGTGGGGGATTTCTTCCCTGCTTCTTCTCAGAGAAGCACTAATTGCAGGAATATATAGAGCTGTTCAAAGGCCACAGTTCCTCAGCATTTTACTGTAAAACCATAAATAGCAACTGATCCTTTGTAACCACTAAAGGGATTTTTTTTTTTTTTTGCCATGGCATCAACCAACTGGGCTAAATTCTGGGCTGGAGCCTTTTGGTGATTTTAGAAACTGAGTGAAATCTTTCTCTTCTCTCACAGAATATCACACTTTAGGCCAAGAACAGACAGGTTTGTTTTTCTGTTTTTTTCCTCCATTTGATATCAGTGCAAGTTTTAAACATCACAAACTGATTTGGTTGTAAATGGAGAAATGGTTGCAAAGCAAAATGAAACAAAAAAACCTGAGGGACAAACAGAAAACCCCAAATAAACCCTCTCATTTTGTCTCAGGGTTTTACATATCACAAGAACCATCAACTCAACCCTCATGCGACCGGACTCCTTGGAGAGCTGTTGGATCCAGGCCAATGACACAGGAGACCCAAAACAACATAATTACCACAGCAAGGGTAATAGTTCCTGGTGCACAGTATTCCAAAATAACCCTGCACAAACCCCTTAAGGAAATCCTAAGAGGTACTGTGGCCATATGTTGTTATAGTAAAATATCATATTTCCATTAGTCATGGGTTATAACTGTAATCAAATTATTTAATAATTTGATTTATTCAAAATATGCACTGGAGGAGTTTCTTTAGGGATAGACAAAAACTTCCCTATCCTTTAAAAATAGAAATACAAGAAAAACAAAACACAGTAGGTGCCCACCAATGCTAACAATCACAAAAACAAACTCACAAATCCGGTAAATGCCCAGCAACCTCCTCTAACAGGGTACCCCAGTCAAATACAAAACAACTCGGCTTATTCCAGAGGGGGGAAAAAGCCCTGAATGGAGAGAAATAAAGCTTTCAGCTGTATAAGCCAAAACAACTTACCCTGCTGCATGGAGCCCTAAACCTCTCATGTCAATTCCTTGCTCCAACTGCCAAGCACTGGGTCAGCTGGTGCCATTTTGGGGAATTTTAAAGGGAAGATCCTCAGGACAAGTGGTCCCAGCTGCTGCTAGAGCTGCACCTACCATAAGGCATAAGCCCCTATTTTTCTCTCAGCCCAAAATATTTCTCCTCTGTCTCTTCTGCTTTGTTTATTGGCTAGTAAATGGCCTCAGTCATCAGCTTGAGGCACTTCCTTACGTCACCTTTTCCTGACTTCCAAAGACTGATTCCCCTCTTAAATACCCTGATGATACATTGCATATATGTAGATATGTAGTTGCACAATTATTTGTTTAATACTTTGGTTCATCTCAACTTCTCCAGTTAGAGTGTATATCCCATGAAAATGTGTCACATATTTGGTGCTTCATATTTGTTACAAAATGAATAACTCCTAGTCCAAAGAGATAATGAATATGATAATGCTTCTCTGGTTGTAGATTCTTTTAAACTTTTAAGGTTAACTATTGAGTTAATTAAACCTTTCTTTGTCCTCTGTCAATATGTTAACATAGGTAATGCTCTGCCTCCTTGAACACAGCTGAATTCTCTAGGGTGTAATTTATTCCTGCTCTGCCAGCTGAAATACAGACTCTATGACCTTCTCTTTCCCCTAGTGACTTGGACATTTATTTAGTCATTTATGGTTATTTAAGTGTCAGATTATATTATTTTTGATATTTGTCCCATAGGACATTGCCAAATATACCTCAGGATTACATTTCTAAAAGAAAGGCAGAAGCATTTACAAAAGCAGGAGAAATACCAATTGAAAGCACATTACAAAAATCTCATTTCTATTTTCTCTACTACAAAACCATTTCTACTGCAAAACAAAATGACTGCTAAAGTCGCATTTCTGAGTGAATATACATTTTTGCTTAACCTAAAAAAAATAATAACAGAGACAACTAATATGTGTTTGACCTTCTAATAAATAATATTGTTTTACTGTACCATTATGTAGTCATCAATGAAATTTACTGTAGAATAAAAAAGGAAGAAAACATTAAAATCTAATAAAAAATATATTCACAAATCATAGCAAGTTTCCTTCAGAATATCCAGATGGCTTAAAATATCCTTAAAATTTAATATACACTGAATACTCAACTAAATTTCTTATCTTTACTGAAATATCTAATAACACATCAAGGTAATATGATAATTCCTGAAATAAACTAAGGCAAACCCTTATGTGCAGTCAGTATTATAAGAATTAATTGTTGAGAATTTCTCTTATAAGGATCAGCTTTAGGAAATGTTATTTGTGAAAATAGATGCAGCCTATAATAGTTTTCTAGGAAACTTTAAAGACCTCAGGGGGATCTCTCCAATCCCCTAGTTCACTCCCATCATGCTGCAAATAAAAGAGGGAGAACCTGAGAGGTTATGGGTCATGCTGTCTCTGGACAGTGATTTCTCAAACTGCAGAGATGATAGTTGGGTGTGGAGGAGCAGTAATGTGAGCCAGCACTGCCTGACCCATTATCCTTGTAGTTTTATAATTCAGTAGGGCTGAGGGAGTGAAACCAGCTGGAACTGATTTCTCACTTCATCTGGGCATGATGTGACTGCCCACTGACATGTCAAAAAAGAAAAAAGAAAATGATATTAAAAAAAAAAATCCATTGTGTGTGTCCTTACAAAGAAAGTCCCAGGTATACTTCAGTTTGAAGGAAAAACAAATATTTACAGATTACTAGTCCTGCTACATAAACTAGTGGATAATTACTTCATATAAAGGAAATAATTACTAATAGCTATGTTTTGTAGTCTAACAAATGTATATCAAATCCATACTGAGGGTCACTCTGAGGAAAAAAAAAAAATGTAACTGTGACCTTATGGTATGCAGACTTATAGTATTATCCCAAATTTTCCAAAAGGAAATGAGGCTTCCCTAAATGAAATAATCTCTCAGAGATCACATTGCCAGCAAGTGTATAAATATAGAAAACCCCAGAATGTCTTAAGGGGTTATAATGTAGGATAGATGTATTGACTCTTTCACAGTGACTAGAATATAGCAGAAGTAATGGGACAGGGCCTCAGAGACTAGATCACACAAAGAATGGCTTTCATCTTGGATGTTGGTTCCCTGCTTACTCTTTGGCTTACTACCTCTCAGGAAAATCAGCTGCTATGTTGTAAGCTCCTTGGTAGAGGCTAATGTGGCCAGTTGCTGAGAGAGACTCTGGTTAACAGTCAGTAAGAAGCTGAGGTTCTCAGTTCTATAGCCTGAAGTTCTCACTACAGGATTTGGTGCTTGTGAGTCACTGAATTCTGCCAAAATTCACAGGAGAGAGCTTGGAAGCAAATCTTCCCCTAGTCAATCTTCAGGATAGACCAACTGACAGCTTGACTGAGCACTAATGAGAGACCCTGAGTCAGAGCACCCTGCCAAGCCTTCTTGACATTCCTTACCTATAGAAATGGAGAGATATGTGTTGATTTAATCTACTCAGTTTTGAGATAATTAATTAAGCATCAATAGAAAACTAATACAGGACATTAATTTGATTCCATATAAACTTCTTAAATGTATGAGTACTTATAAACTGGAAACATATATTATAATATTACCAAGAAAAATTTATCTACTTATATTTTTAAAGTTATCAAAAAAGATGCTCTGGTATCTACAGACATCAGAGATTATATATACTTCCTCAGTAAGAGTAACAAAGTCTAGAAAGACTAGTATGAGGAGGCTTAAGTCTTCTAGTATTCAAAAAACATAAAATTTTTTTTTCTTGCCAATAAGGACTCTCTTTCTTAACCTAATACCAATTCATTATTAACCTAAAGAGATATCCAACTTATCCTTCTTTCTCACACCAAGAGTGAGAAAAGTAAAGTGTGAATAATGGAAAAATAAATCCTCATATTCCCATAAATGAAACAATGCCCTTGAATATATATATATATATATATATATTTTTTTTTTTTTAAAATGGGCATGCCTTAAAGTTTGTGGGATCTTAGTTCCCTGACCAAGGATCAAACCTAAGCCCACAGCAGTGAAAGCACTGAGTCCTAACCACTGGACAGGCAGGGAATTCCCATCTATGAGATTCAGTTACTAAATATATGGTAGACAAGAGGATCAGAGAAAGCCACTCACTGAAGAAACTGAATGGCTGAGCTGGATGCAATGTTAAGAGAATTTTGAAGGCCATATTCCTTCAAGGAAATAAATCTTGTAGCTGGCAACTTGTCTCCTGAGGACAAGAGCCCATTTTTGTCCTAATGCCTAGGGCCTAGCATAGGGCTTCCCAGGTGGTGCTAGTGCTAAAGAACCCTCCTGCCAATGCAGGAGACGTGAGACACATGTTTGATCCCTGGGTTGGGAAGATGCCCTGAAGAAGGGTATGGCAACCTACTCCAGTATTCTTGCCTGGATAATCTCATGGACAGAGGAGCCTGGTGGGCTACAGTCCATAGAGTCTCAAAAAGTCAGACACTACTGAAGTGACTTAGCATGCATGCAGTATAAGGTTGAGTCCACTTGTAAATATTTCACTGAAATATTGACCTTTGAACACATCACAGTGGAGATAAACTTCTGTGCTAGAGTGCAATATTCAGGCATTGAAAAACTATGGAAAGCGACAACACCTACAATGACAATGGCCTAGCTCAGTAAGTTGCACTGATGACTCATAGAAGGATAGTAAGAAACCAAAGTTACAGGAGACAGTAGGAAGACAATTGAGGGCTTTATTTGGCAGCATATAAGAAGTTGTCTCCTACAGTGGAAGAGCTGTTGGAGCTGAGAAGCAGACTCAGAATCTGACAGAGCTACAGATCCCTAGAGATTCCAACCAAGGCTGTCTATTATGCTAACATCAGTGTTTTGATTGTAAAAACCTAGGATCCTAAGATTGGGAATGGATCTATTGCATATATTAATAATATCCTAGGTAAGCAGATCTATCAGAGGATTATGTTTCAAAGGAGGGCTGGAAGAAAATGCCATCCTCCAAGCCATCAGAAATGTGCTAATAAAAGGCACTGCAACATCACTAAAAAAAGTTCAGGGGTGGATGTTTTCTTCAGGCTAGAGTATTAATAGAAGTAGTGGTCATGGTCCTGATTACATTAAGATCCATGGAAATATGGAGTCTTGAAATAATGGAGATCAGGTTTTGCTACAACAACCTCTAGAAGTCAGAGGCCACAATTACTAAAGAAACTTGCAAGGTTGGAAAAGAAGTCAGTGGACTCTGACTTACATGAAATTACAGAGACTCAGTACACTATAGAGCCAAATGGTATAGCTTACAAAGGTTCTTGAGAACATCTATTATCAGAAAAAAGAATAAGGAATCAGGATACCTAAGGTGATTATTGCCCCTCAAGTCATGATTTCCAGATTGATTTCTAGATATTAGCCAAATTTTAAGTCCAGAACCCATTGACAGAAAAGGTGGTCACTTTCCTAGGAGGAAAGATCCTGCAACACTGCAGTAGATACATACTTTAATGATTGCACAAGTTCTTTCCTTAAAGACCTAAAGACATTACTGGAGTGACTGAACACTGGGTAAAGAAGAATATTTAGAATTTTTAAGGGACTAAATTGATATTGCTACCCATAGATCCAAATTTTTTTTGCAACTCTCCCTCCCCAATGCAATTAAGACTTAGGAGAAAAAAATATTAGATGGACGTCTTGGTAAAACTCAATACACAAAACTCATTAGGTCCATAGACTCATCCATTGGTCATCTCTCCAGTCCCAAAATATAATTTGATTTGATATACTTAGCAGTTGGAAGAATCTCCATGTTGGGTCTTTGGTGTCATAAGGTAAGGACTATCAAAGATGAGGAAGGCCATGTAGAAATCTCTGAAATGGCTTCAACCCCTAGATAAAATAGCAATTTAAGAAAATACTGCATCCCAAAAGTGATGGTGGGGATTAGTACTATAATTAAAGACCTAAAAGATGCAGGAGTAGTGGTTCCATTCATATCTCTAAGCATTTATTTCTCCACTTTCATCCCTGCACAAAATACAGAGACTTGAAGAATGCCTGTAGAATATCACAGGCTCCCTCAGGTGTAGCTAGACTAACAGATAAGTTATCATTGCTTGAGAAAATTAATAGGTCATACAAAGCTGTCACACAGTATTTAATTTGGCAAATGTGTTCTTTTTAGATTCCAATTCGAAAAGAGAATCAAAAAATTTACAACCACATGGGATAGAAAACATTTATTTATAGTTTTGACTCAGGGACATGTTAAGTCTACCACCCTCTGTCATGACATAGTCTGAACAGATATTAATGTCCTGGTTGTTGTTGTTCAGTTGTTAAGTCATGTCTGACTCTGCGGCCCCATGGACTGCAGCATGCCAGGCTCCTTTGTCCTCCACTGTGTACCAGTGAAAAGTGAAAGTGAAAGTCAATCAGTAGTGTCCGACTCTTTGCAACCCCCTGGACTGGAGTCTATGGAATTTTCCAGGCCAGAATACTGGAGTGTGTAGCCTTTCCCTTCTCCAGGGATCTTCTCAACCCAGGGATCAAATCCAGGTCTCTCGCATTGCAGGCAGAGTCTTTACCAGCTGAGCCACAAGGGAAGCCCACTGTCTACCAGCATTTAATCAAATTGATGTCCATTGAGTTGGTGATGATATATAACCATCTCATCCTCTGCCACTCCCTTCTCCTTTTGCCTTCAATCTTTACCAGAACTGGGTCTTTTCTAATGTCCTAGGCATCTCACTAAATATACTAATCTATTAAATACTAATTGATGACATCATGATGATTAGACAGATCAAACTGGAGGTAGCTAATATGCTAGAACCCTTAGGAAGACACATGTGCTCCAGAAGGTGGAAGGCAAATTCTATGAAAATTTAGAGACCTATGACTCCACTTCATTTTTATCCATTGGTCAAGAACATTCCAGAACATTTCCTTCAAAGTCAAAGACAAATAGCTGCGGATTTGATTCCCTACTACAAAGAAGGAAGGACAGTATCTTTTAGGCATCTTTGGGTTATGTCTATGAATAATGAATCTGACTAATACATTGGAGGGACTTCCCTGGTGGCTCAGATGGTAAAACGTCTGCCTGCAATGCGGGAGACCCGGGTTCAAACCCTGGGTCGGGAAGATCTCCTGGAGAAGGAAATGGCAACCCACTCCAGTGTTCTTGTCTGGAAAATCCCATGGACAGAGAAGCCTGGTAGGCTACAGTCCATGAGGTTGCAGAGTCGGACCTGACTGAGCGACTTCACTTTGATTTTCAGTACATTGGAAATCTTATGCAAGACTACTGACACTAAGCAGGGCATAGATCAGGAGACATTTCTGCAGCAGGTTCACATTTAGTGCAAGTATTCCTGCCACATGGATCATACAATCAGCCAGACTCCATGACATTAGATGTGTCAGTGGTAGCAAAAGATGCAGGCAAATAGAAATGTGCTCCAGTGGAAGAATCACAATGCAGACTCTTGCTGCTGCTGCTGCTGCTAAGTCACTTCAGTCGTGTCCAACTCTGTGAGACCCTGTAGACAGCAGCCTACCCTCCTCCATCTATGGGATTTTCCAGGCAAGAGTACTGGAGTAGGTTGCCATTGCCTTCCCGACAGACTCCTAAGTGTCCTCATTAAAGATTTATATACTTTTTTTTAATAAACATACATTTTATGTTATGCGGACCTTTTAGATACAGAAGGTTTGATCATGGAGCACCATGTTAGAATGCGAGTAGAACTGCCTATTGTGAACTGGTTCTGTCAGACACACCAAAACTTAGGGTAGGGTGGATTCAGAAACAATCCACTGTAAGATAGAAAAGGTACATCTGGGAGAAAACCTGAGCAGGAACAGAGAGCACATGCAAGTTACATGAGCAGATATTACAGACCTCCATGTTTCCAATTATGCACCAGTGATGGAGAAAGCACAGCATGACTTCTATAAGCTGTTGGTATAGATCTGCACTTCAAGGACGTTGCAAGTGATGGCTCAAAAGATAGGAACTTGTTCTTGAAACCAGAGAGATCATTGTCATAGTATTAGCAGAAAGCTTCATGAAATTCTATCCTTCTATGTGTAAATAAGAATATGTGAGTGATAAACTTGGTTATCCAGGTAAGGAGATTTCCAAGGAAAATATTACCTGGTTTCCTCCTGCTTATAGGACAATATGAGAAGAAAAGCATAAACTAATGGAAGAACTGTTAAACTTGAGGGAATCAGGACTTAACTATTAAAAATTCTCAGCCTTTCCACATAGCAAAAGATGCTAAAATTAAGAAATAGCTTCTAAGCATTATTAGAAGAAAGTAAAATTAAGATAAGCCATGGTCTGAGAAAACACTGAGGAAGTGACTATATGTTTTGTGAAAATCTTAGAAAGATCAATATATCAAAATATTCAGTCATACAGAGGACCCATTAAAGACAAAAGTGTGCCTTGTAAAGCTTTTCTAACAATGGAGCCTCTAGGAAAAATAGTCATGTGTGTCTCAGTCTTCTCAGCAGGAGTTCGAGGTAAGAAGTGTTCTCAAAGAGCTCAATGGGAGTGGCTCTTGTCTAATGGAGTGAACCCTAATGGAATCTACAGAAGATCCACAAGTTTTTGAGAAAGTTATTTTAGCCAGAAAATAAAAAGAAACAAAGCACAACCCTGAAAACTTGAACTGAAAGAGATGTGAGACTGCAAAATGAGAAGGACTTGTTGGACTCCTAAGATTCTAACATCAGGATGCTGATAAAACTATTCAGCTGCTTATGCATGCTACTTTTCATAAAAATAGAAAGATGATTCAGAGTGGAACCAAGACTCACAGTGAACTATCCCCAGGCCTTTAAGACCTAATCAAAGAATATCCAGCTTTTGTCCAGCTGTACAACAGAATTTCCATGGGCTGATGACTTATTTGTAGCTCTCATATCCTCCATTTTTGAACAAGAAACTCTATAAAAGTTTCCCTATGCCTGTCTTACCATTGTATTCTGAATGTAGAGAGAATATAATTTGTCTCTATAGTTTTATGTCTATGGATCAAGAAGAACTAACCCAAGGAGCCTTATCCACTCTTACACCTGATTTGTTATTATCCTTCAGTTGCTCAGTCATGTCTGACACTTTGCAACCCCATGGACTGCCACACACCAGGCTTCCCTGTACTTTACCATCTCTTGGAGCTTGCTCAAACTCCTGTCTATTGAGTCAGTGGTGCCATTCAACCATCTTGCTCTCTGTCATCCCCTTCTTCTGCCTTCCTTTTCCAGCTTCAGGGTCTTTTCTAATGAGTGAGCTCTTCCCATCAGGTGGCCAAAGTATTGGAGCTTCAGCTTTAGCATCAGTCCTTCCAATGAATATTCAGAACTGATTTTTTTAGGATTGACTGGTTGGATCTCCTTCCAGTCCAAAGGACTCTCAAGACTCTTGTTTAATAACACCACAGCTGATTTAGATGATGGCATTTGAGCAGATGCTATCATGGGATAAGATGGTTGTAAACTCTGTATTGTTCAGATGGGAGGGTCAGAGGGTGGTCTATAGTGGCCAGGTTCTAGGATAACCCCCCAATTATAATTTATCACACCTGTGTAATTTCCTCTCCTGGCATGTGGGCAGAACTTATAACTTGCTTTGAGTTGATGTAATACTGCAAAGGTAATGGGATAACACTTCTGTGGTTACATTGCATAAAATTATCATCTATTTTGCTAGTAGACTCTTTCTCCCTTACTGGATTTGAGGAAACAAACTGCTGTGTTTTAAGCTGTCCTATGGAGAGACCCATATAGAAAAAGCAAAATAATTCCAGAAACACATCTTATTTTGCTTTATTGACTACACCAAAGCCTTTGACCATGTGGATCACAACAAACTGTGGAAAATTCTTCAAGAGATGGGAATACCAAACCACCTTACCTGCCTCCTAAGATTAAGTCTGGAGAAAATGAGTATACCTCCTCTCCATTTCCTTTCAAGAGAGCCCTATTTAGAAATAGGTTTATCCTAAAACCCTCAGAGAAACTCATTTTCTAGTGAACAGGACAAGGTTCCTCCAGGCAGGCTTATCGCTTTTTGGCCTCTATAAAAGGATAATATATTTGTGCTGAATCCATAATTAACTGGGAAGAGTATAATATTCATAATTTTGCTCAGTTGTTAATCAGTAGATTGTTTCCCTCATGCATCCTTCTCCTTGCACACCAACCTGTCAGACTCTAGTAATTGTTGCTTGAACAGGTTTGGGTAAATGTCTCCAAGGAGGACCAACTCTCTTGTTCCATTAGTGAGAACACATATAGATCATTTGCAGTGCTAATCCAGGGCTAAAATCAATTATGTCTCTTGTATTTAAAAATTAAATTGACTTGCCATGGGAGTAGAATGAAGGAAAAATACATTCCTTCTATTATGTGTAATTACAATTGTAAAACATTTTCCTTTGGAATGTAATTGATGCCTGCAGAGGCTGAAGTGGGAGAGCTTGAAATGTTTAGTGGAAATGTTGAGCTTTCTTTCAGGTTTTTCTTTGGGTTTTTATTTCCCACCATTCCCCAGCCTTATTCTTCCTCTTCATGTTAAAGCTAATATAAAATTGTGAGGTTCTCTAAGCCTTCTCAACTTTCAAAGAATCCTAACTGTAATTTTGGGCATAAGGAGCAAAAACCAATGTGGAAAAAAAAGAGAGAGAGCTAATTATGCCTNTTTCCCACCATTCCCCAGCCTTATTCTTCCTCTTCATGTTAAAGCTAATATAAAATTGTGAGGTTCTCTAAGCCTTCTCAACTTTCAAAGAATCCTAACTGTAATTTTGGGCATAAGGAGCAAAAACCAATGTGGAAAAAAAAGAGAGAGAGCTAATTATGCCTTAATCATATACTGAAAATTTCAATCTCACTAATATTTATTTAGTGTTGATTGTGTAGCAAGGTCTGAGGTGCTATGGGAAAGTGAAAGAAAGTGAAAATGTGAGTTGCTTAGTCATGTCCAACTCTCTTGTGACCCCATGAACTTCAGCCCATCAGGCTCCTTTGTCCATAGAGTTCTCCAGGCAAGAATACTGGAGTAGATTGCCTTCTCCAGGGGATCTTCCCAACCCAGGGATTGAACCCAGGTCTTCTGCATTGCAGGCAGATTCTTTACTATCTGAGCCTTCAGGGTCGTGGGAAATACACACACAAATGACATGGTCTTTGCTATCAAAGTCTTCGGTTTTGATGAATGATATCAAAATCATTTAAGTTATATGAAAATAAGCAGTTTTTTTTTAACTGAAGAGGTAATTATTGACCAAGAATAAGCATTCTAATACTTTGGGAGGTCAGTAAATTAGGAGATTACAGAATTGATTATGAATCTCCTCTGAGACTTAATTCTCATACTTGTCTTATTTCCTTCCTCAGAAATGCCATCACTTCTCATAACTGCAATGATTCCATTTTAGGAGTATTTTGATTGCAAAAAAAAACAGGAACCAACTAACTCTGAATGGCTACATATAAGGTTGCTATGAGACAGGAAGGAAGGAGGCAGGGTACAACCATTAAAATAATGAGTAGGGGATACAGCTGTTATTTTATACAGCTGTTATAAAATAATCCGGATGTAACAAAAACCAACTGGAATCAGCTAAAATCAAGATGGCATCAAGAATGGCTTGGCCGTTAGCTCATTATATCTTCATTTGTTAGGGAAATTAAATAGTCCTATTTAGGCTTCAGAGACAAAGCAGAGCAGGCCTCTGACCTTGCTTCTAACCTGCCTGGACACTGTCCTGGCCATCTGCTGTGAGTGCAAGTCTTGCAATACCATAGATAAGATACGGACAAATCTTGAAATTGTTGAGGCCCTGGAGAGGGTCTGGCCAACCAAGCTCCAGGCTTAACAACATTCCAAGCTTTACAAGATAAAATAAACTTCATTAACATGAAACCAGAGCTACAGTTTGCTCATAGATTGACAATGATATCATTTGCTTCCTAGGTGGGAACTGCAGTTTCTGAAGTCGTACCCACAAAGCAGATGCACTGCCTGGGACCTTTTGCCAATTACTACTCCAGATGTGCTATGTCAAGGGACTTCCCAGTGCTGTTTGAGTCTGGATGTTGCTCAGAACCCAATTTGGTGATGTATCCTTTGCTGTTTCTATTTCTCTTTACTTTTAATGTTAGTATATTGAAAATAAGTTATATAATTCTCTAATAAATACTGGTATTATTTATTTATATAGAGTGAGTAGCTTATTTTGTTAACAAATCCTTTGAACTTGAGACAAAAGTGAAACTTTTGCAAAACATCACTATAACACTAAAAATCACCACCACTCATGCTATGACAGTTCCAAAGATTACCAGAAAAGACCAAAAGGCAGGCAGGAGCCCAGTTCCTAGAAATCCCCACCCCTTCACTGAAATACTCCCTTCCTCCCACTCAAATTACCCAACCATAAAAACTAACCACTCCCACACCCTGTGGCCACTCTCCCTTTCTGAAACAACCACATTCTGCTTATGGAATGTATATCTCTCTAAATATATTTGCTTTCACTTTACCTTGGTTGCTCTTGAAATTTTTTCCTGTGTGAAGCCAAGGTCCCTCACTTGACAACTTGTCTCAGGGACTAGAGCATGTCTTGGAATGTGATGTTTCTCTCTGCTGCAAGAAATATATAAAATATGGGCTACCCAGTTAAATATGAAATTCAGACTGTTCATAAACAAGACAGCAGGCCCCAAATGGGGTTGTATATGCTAAATCCCATCAAAAAAATACAAAATTATTTACTATTTTGGATCTCCCAGAAATGGAATCTTAAACCATCAGGAAGAATCACCTGATCAGCACTAGTTATATAATTTGTCTGATAGATTCCTGCCATCCCCTAAAGACAGTAAGCTTGCAATAACCAACTCGCTTTTTTTTTTTTTTTCTGGTCTTGATAGCTCTTATTATGGCCTTCACTTGTGGCTCAGATAGTAAAGAATCTGCCTGCAATGCAGGAGAGCTGGGTTTGATCCCTAGTTTGGGAAGATTCCCTGCAGAAAGGAATGGCTACCCACACCAGTGTTCTTCCCTGGAGAATTCCATGAACAGAGGAGCCTGGCCAGGCTACAGTCCACGGTGTTGCAAAGAATCAGACATGACTAAGCAATTTAACACTTCCACTTTTTTCATCAGTTCAGTTATTCAATAGAGTCTAACTTTTTGAGACCCCATGGACTGCAGCACGCCAGACATCCCTGTCCATTACAACTCTCAGAGCCTGCTTAAAATTATGTCCGTCAAGTCAGTGATGCCATCCAACCATCTCATCCTCTGTCGTCCCCTTCTCCTCCTGCCTTCAATCTTTCCCAGCATCAGGGTCTTTTCCAATGAGTCAGCTCTTCCCATCAGGTGGCCAAAGGGTTGGAGTTTCAGCTTCAGCATCAGTCCTTCCGAATAGTCAGGACTGATTTCCTTTAGGATAGACTGGCTTGATCTCCTTGCAGTTCAAGGGACTCTCAAGTGTCTTCTCCAAAACCACAATTCAAAAGCATCATTCTTTTGCACTCATCTTTCTTTATACACCAACTCTCACATCCACACATGAAGACTGGAAAAACTATAGCTTTGACAGACACACCTTTGTCGACAAAGTAATGTCTCTGCTTTTTAATATGCTATCTAGGTTGGTAATAGGTTTTCTTCCAAGGAGCAAGCGTCTTTTCATTCCGTAGCTGCAGTTACCATCTGCAGTGATCTTGAGCAAAGGGGATGAGGTTGGATGGATGAGGTTGTTGGATGGCATTGCTGACTCTGTGGACATGAGTTAGAGCAAGCTTTGGGAACTTGTGATGGACAAGGAAGCCTCACATTCTGCAGTCCATGGGGTAACAAAGTGTTGGACACAACTGAGCAACTGAACTGATGGGGAGACCTGCTTGGCAAGGAAGTAGAGGAAGCCTTCCTCTCACTCCCAGGAGGAAATGAAACAGTCATTTAAACCATAGGAGCTAATTCTACCAACAATCACATGTGCTAAGAAGTGGACATTTCCTCAGCTGAGCCTTGACACAAGACTGCAGACCTGGCTGACACTTATTTTGCAGCCTTTTGAGCCCCAAAACAATGGCCTTGATGCAGATGACTCAGGTAAGGTGTGCCTAGACTCCTGACTAACAGAAACTGTAAGATAACATGTTGTGAGCTATGAAGTTGGTGGTAAGCATTTCATTTTTCTTTTATAATTATTTGCCATTTAACATATTACACATAAAACTGTTTTGTATGATATATTTTAAAAGTGTAATTTTTTTTTACAAGATAATAGACTTATTTCGTCTGAAGTACAAAGGATTTTTTTGCTGACGGCGAAGAGTTTATCCTCTTGGTAAACATTTGGTCTAAATGAAGACACAGATTTGTCTTTGAGGAGACTCCAGTTTTTGTGTTCTTTTTAAAAAAATTAGTACTTTGTTTAAACACACACACACAAACACACATACAATCCATGTGTTTCTTAGAAAAACAAAATTAACCAAGCTATGGCCACTCGTCTCAAACTAGTGGTTCATGGTTCACTCTTTGGAATCCTTTGAGCATGGAAATCTGGGCTGCCCACAGGATAGAGATGAATTCAAGATGTGTCAAAGGATTCATGACACCTCTTTATAGTAAGATAACCAGCCCTCTCTGTATTTTTTCTATTTTTTCCTGCTTATAACATTCCCTTACTAATCTTATTTGGCTTTAAAATGACTCCTCACCATTTACCTGTGAACCATATCCCAAGAGAGATACATCCAGGACATATGGGCTTTTGTTCTTCTCTCTCCTGAGGGCAGTACTTCTGATGAGCAACTAATTGTGATTGAGTAGCTATTTTGCTTGGTTTTTACTGAGTGGATTTATTGTTTCAATATTGTGCTCTTATCTGATAAATCTCTCATGGAAAAAGGGATGGAATGGCTATATTAATTCTCAGAAATGCTGTGAGGAAAGAAACATTTCACCTGACTGAAGGGGCAGTGATAACCAAGATGCAAGAGCTGGAATTCAGTTCCATGGATTGCTTAGAAAGAAACTATATTTTTTTTTTTACAGTTTCATTAATGTCTAAAACAATAGTTGGTACCAATAACATATTTATTGATTAAATTAATAAGGCAAAAGTACCATAGCTGGTCTCTAACTCCTTGACACTTGCATTCACAGTATCTGTACCAAGGTGTGGCTTGGAAAGAATCTTAAAGTCTTTATCAAATCTCTCCCTAAAACATCTTATATAAGCAAATAATCCAATTAAAAATAAATACAACTTCAAGACAAGTCCTAAATGTTCCCTTTGAACCTAATACCTAAACACCTCTTATACAGAAAGGTGTCCCCTGTCTCTATGTGGGGGCTTTAGTTGCCATAACATTGTAGGGTATTAATACTTGCTTTCAGTGCAGTGTCCTCTGCTCAGCACTCAGAATTTTGAACTGAGATAAAGATGTTGGTGACACTCATTCTTAATAAGGTAGTTTTGAATTTGTGTGTTTTTCACTTTATATAGGAAACTATTTTGAGAGAAGTTCAGTCAGAGAAGTTAATGTTTGCAATACAACTAAAAATTTGTTGAAAGTAAAATTTTAGACATCAGTAAAAAGGTTATGGGAAAGGACTGGGTATTTGTCTATTTAGTCATATATTTAAACTATATTTTACCTGTAGAACACAAAGAGAAATTATAAAAAATAAATATACTTGAAGTTTCTCCTCAAGAATTTAAATGTTTCAGGTGATATACATGTGCCCAACAAACTCATGAAGACATATTCAACATTGCTCATTATTAGAGAAAAGGGAAAGGACTGGGTATTTGTCTATTTAGTCATATATTTAAACTATATTTTACCTGTAGAACACAAAGAGAAATTATAAAAAATAAATATACTTGAAGTTTCTCCTCAAGAATTTAAATGTTTCAGGTGATATACATGTGCCCAACAAACTCATGAAGACATATTCAACATTGCTCATTATTAGAGAAATGCAAATCAAAACTACAATGAGGTATCATCTCACAATGGTCAGAATAGCCATTATCAAAAAAAAAAAAAAATCTACATACAATGAATGCTGGCAAAGGTGTGGAGAAAAGGGAACCCTCCTGCACAGTTGGTGGGACTGTAACTTGATACAGCCACTATGGAGAACAGTATGGATGTTTCTTTAAAAACTAGGAATAAAACTATCATATGACCTAGCAATCCCACTACTGGGCATACATCCTGAGAAAACCTAATTGAAAAAGTCACATGTACCCCAATGTTCATTGCAGCACTATTTACAATAGGTAGAACATGGAAGCAACCTAAATGTCCACCAGCTGTTAAATAGATGAAGAAATTGTGACACATAGATACAATGGAATATTATTCAGCAATAAAAAGGGACAAAATTGAGTCAGTTGAACTGTAGTGGATGAACCTAGAGCCTGTTATACAGAGCAAATAAGTCAGAAATAGTAAAATAAATATCATATAATAATGCACATATATATGGAATATATATAATGTGCATATATATATATATATATATATATACATAAGGAATCTAGAAAAATGGTACTGATGAACCTATTTTCAGGGTAGGAAGAGAGATGTAGACACAGAGACCAGACTTCTAGACATAGCAGGCACATCAGGGGAAGGAGAGTGTGAGACAAATTGAGAGAGTAGCATTTGAAACATATACATTTATCATGTGTAAAATAGATAGCTAATGGAGAGTTGTTGTTTAACACCAGGAGCTCAACCCAGTGCTCTGTAACAACCTAGAGGGGTGGGAAGGGAAGTGGTGGGGAGAATGGGTGGGAGGCTCAAGAAGGAGGGAACTTATATATACTTATGATTAATTAATGTTGTATGGTAGAAACTAGTACAACATTATAAAACAATTATCCTCCAATTAAAAAAAAAGGTGATGGACAGGGAGGCCTGGCGTGCTGCAATTCATGGGGTCGCAAAGAGTCAGACACGATTGAGTGAGTGAACTGAACTGAACTGAATCACATACTCAGGTTAAGAGGGAGAAAATAGCCAGAGATATAATGAAGAACCAGAGGTTGTAAAATTGTGGCAGTAATGATTTTAAAAAATGTGTTTCATCTAGAAAGTGAAGATGAGTAGTTAGAAGTCTCATTAGGTATCATTATTTCATTAGAGACTGCCATCTCCTTCTTTGATATTTCATTCCACCAATATTAAATTATAAATTATTTAATATATCTTATTAATATACCTTATCACAGAAAATTTCATTGAAAGTCTGTGCCCTTCCCCTTTTTAGTGGCTATAAAGCTCACAATTATTCTACCAACCAATGTTATAACAAAAATATGCATTAAAATAGAAATACATAAACCATAATGCACAGAAGGCTTTTATTCATGTTCACAACTTTTCTTTTTCTTTAAAAGTATAGCTGGTTATATTGCCATTTTATGCACTTGCCCCCTTTTTATCTTACTCATTGAAGGTTACAGGGAACATGTTTGGCCATTTTATATTGTCAATGAGGTCACTAACCCTCTCCCCAAATGGCTGACTTGGCATCACACGAAACAGTACATAAGGTCAAAAGGTAAGCCTACAACCAGTAAGTAACAGGAAAAAGCTATTGAACTCTATGGTCACAAATCATATGCTACATAGCACAGTTATAGATGACCTAGACAAAAGACTTCCTATTGTTGTGAAAAAGGGGAGAGGAAGAAACAGAAATTTAAATAGAAGGGTTATCACAAGGAGTGAAAGAGAAATGTTGCCTTAAAAATATCCATCACACTCCAGGCTTGTGATATTTCTGGGAGTCTGTGATCAGATTAAGTAGCCAAAATTCAGCTTCCTAGGGAAAAATCCTCAGTGACTTGACTTTGTCCTATGTTCATTGCCTGTATATGACCTGTATATTTTAATGTATTGCATTTATAATAGAATACATAGGCTGAACTGGAACGATCTAGTGGTCCCAAACACATATGTGTATAAGAATCTTTCTGTCATTGAAACTACATTCACTTCTCTACTGTATACATATTAATTAAATAATGGTGGAATTTGTGGAGCAAAAAGAGATCTCCCAGCCAGTATAGTTTACTTCACTTCATGGAGAGAAACACTAAAGAGAATTTAAGGGATTTGTACTGGATACAGAACATTCATAACCTAGATCTCAGTTCAGTGGTATTTATTGTTTGGCAGTTACATCCATGTAGAGAGCAAAAAAAGGCTGTCACTGTATGTTTTGATAAACTAGCTGCTACTGCTGCTAAGTCACTTCAGTTGTGTCCGACTCTGTGTGACCCCATAGACAGCAGCCCACCAGGCTCCTCCATCCCTGGGATTCTCCAGGCAAGAACACTGGAGTGGGTTGCCATTTCCTTCTCCAATGCATGAAAGTGAAAAGTGAAAGTGAAGTCGCTCAGTCATGTCTGACTCCTAGCAACCCCGTGGACTGCAGCCCACCAGCCTCCTCTGTCCATGGGATTTGCCAGGCAAGAGTACTGGAAATTTCAAAATGCAGAGGGTTTCTCAAATAACTAGAGCACAGATAAAAAATGTCAACATCTATAAAATCACCATCTTAGGTAGAATAGAATGTTATATTCAATCACAGAGTTGACATTTTTTCATCTGTGCTCCAGTTATTTGAGAAACCTCTGCATTTTGAAATTTTCACACAATGTGAGTTCTGCATGGCCAAAGCATATGTCTCAGGTTTTCTATCCATAGATATTTATGAAAGACTTGAATGTTCAAGTGAGCAAACCAAGGAGTCAGTCATGTTTCCCAGAATTTACTGTCAAGTACACTGTTAAAAGTACAAGTTTTTCAGGGGTAGATGTAAAACACCTGCTATAAATTGTCAAGAGCTATTGCAATGCCAAAGATGGCAGTGTTTCCTTCAAGGAACTTTGAGATCATGATTGAGTGTTGTTGCTAGTTTCTACCTCTAGGATTTCCATAGGGTTTCTCACAGTTTCATGAGATATTCAGTGTCATTTAGCAGCTCTTCTCTCTTCCCTATTTGTGTGATGAAGGTCAAAGAACTGTACATAGAGTACAGTTTTTCAATCTCTACTTTGAGGCGATTGTGCCACACACTGCAGAGAATAAAGATGTAAACATGTTCGTGGCTCCTGGGAGCACACACACTAAAAATATAAGATACACAAATTACTAGCAATCAGGTGGATCATGTTCAAGGTTGTAATACTTGCTGAAAGAAGAAAAATGTCTCAAGAGTTTAAAGAAGGGAGAGTATATTAACACTAGTTGTGAGTCTAACAATTTGGAGTAGCACTGCAGTTCTCTGAAATTTTAATGTAGAGTACAGATTACTGGGCTCTACCACTAGGGGTCTTAGTACTTGTAACTGTGTTAGGACTCATAAATTTGTATTTATGTCAAGACTCCAGCTGATTCTAAGGAAGCTGGTATCCCAACTCTACCTGTTTCCCACATTGCAGGAAGATTCTTTACCATCTGAGCCACCAGGGAAGCCCCTAATAAACAACAGAGGATCAGAAAAATTTTAGGAAGAGTGTAAGCCTTAAATAACGCTTCTTATTTTTTTCCAGGCTTTCTTTGACTATTATTGGTTGCAACTTCCTGTTTGCTTATCTCTTTTCTAAATATTGCATGAGTTTAAGTTTCCCAGTGTCACCTGGTTTCACCCAAAATGATGTTTCATATCTCAGGGAAGTTTAGGAGGAGCTTAGAGCCAGAAGTTGTAATACTAGAGGAAAACCAGAATGCTAGAAGGTGGAATAAAAACAGTCTAAACAATATTCTGTCCTTAAAATAACAACTTCATATCTACTTCTCTTTCCCTAACTTGATGTTAGTGCAAAGTCTGATTACCTGACAGCAAGAAGATCAAATCAATCAATCCTAAAGGAAATCAACCCTGAAGATTCATTGGAAGAACTGATGCTGAAGCTTTAGCTCCCCTGATGTGAAGAGCTGCTGCTGCTGCTAAGTCACTTCAGTCATGTCTGACCCTGTGCAACCTCATAGACAGCAGCCCACCAGGCTCCCCATCCCTGGGATTCTCCAGGCAAGAACACTGGAGTGTGTTGCCATTTCCCTCTCCAACCGATGAAAGTGAAAAGTGAAAGTGAAGTCGCTCAGTCATGTCTGACTCCTAGCGACCCCACGGACTGCAGCTCACCAGCCTCCTCTGTTCATGAGACTTTCCAGGCAAGAATACCGGAGTGGGGTGCCATTGCCTTCTCCATGTGAAGAGCTAACTCATTGGAAAAGAGCCTGATTCTGGGAAAGATTGGAGGGAGGAGGAGAAGGGAGTGACAGAGGATGAGATGGTTGGAGGGCATCATTGACTCAATGGACATGAGTTTGAGCAAATTCCAGAAGACAGTGAAGGACAGGGAAGGACAGGGAAGCCTGGCATTCTGCAGTCCATGGAGCTGCAAAGAGTCAGAGTTGACAGTGAATGAACAACAGTAATAAAAGGCCTGGTTATCGAGCAATAAAAAATATGCTCAAATCTCAATAGCTTGTTTTTTAAAGACTTTTTCTCACCCATGTTAAAAGTGAAGTGCCAGCTGGTTGAGGGTGCTGCTTTGGATGAATGTTA
Source organism: Oreotragus oreotragus (assembly GCA_006410675.1). Lineage (NCBI taxonomy): Eukaryota > Metazoa > Chordata > Mammalia > Artiodactyla > Bovidae > Oreotragus > Oreotragus oreotragus. The sequence goes on along the minus strand of SJYX01016577.1, from coordinate 372,438 downwards.
ACCCTACTCTAGGCTCCAGGAAGTGTATGTGGATATATCCACATACACATTGAGGAGTGAAGGAGGCAGCTGGGGAGTAAGTCACATGGCTGCTCTAGCTTCAACTGGACAAAGAAATGAAATCTTACCATTTGCTCAAAAGGAGAGCCAGTATATTTGTAAACAGCATGTCAAAGGGATCATTGTAAAAGCCTTTTAACTGATCTTTGTGACTCCACATTTCTCCTCTAAAATCCATTTTAACCTATGGTCAGATTAATCTACATAAAGCATAGTGAAGTGAATGTCATTCAGTTGTGTCAGACTCTTTGTAACCCCTTGGAATTCTCCAGGTCATAAGACTGGAGTAGGTAGCATTTCCCTTCTCCAGGGGATCTTACCAACCCAGGAATTGAATCCAGGTCTCCTTCATTGTGGGTGATTCTTTCCAGCCGACCCACCAGGAAAGCACAAGAATGCTGGAGTGGGTGGCCTATCCTTTCTCCAGCTGATCGTCCCCACCCAGGAATTTAACTGGGGTCTCCTACACTGCAGGCAGATTCCTTACCAACTGAGCTATCAGGGAAGCTTGACTAAATAATTGATGCTTTTGAACTGTGGTTTTGGAGAAGACTCTTGAGAGTCCCTTGGACTGCAAGAAGATCCAACCAGTCTATCCTAAAGAAGATCAGTCCTGGGTGTTCATTGGAAGGCCTGATGTTGAAGCTGAAACTCCAATACTTTGGCCACCTCACGTGAAGAATTGACTCACTGGAAAAGACCGTAATGCTGGGAAGGATTGGGGGCAGGAGGAGAAGGCAATGACAGAGGATGAGATGGCTGGATGACATCACCGACTTGATGGACGTGAGTTTGAGTGAACTCCGGGAGCTGGTGATGGACAGGGAGGCCTGGCGTGCTGCTATTCATGGGTTCACAAAGAGTTGGATACGACTGAATGACTGAACTGAACTGAATTGAACTGATGATTATTTTGTTCTTTCCTAGAACACGGTGTTTCCCTCTTGTATTTTTAATAAGCTACAAAATTCTCAGAGCATATTTGAGATTGCCCACACTGTGATCTATTTTCAATTTAATGACTAAGATTTATCTTACATGAAGCCTGTGGTCCAAACAATTGTATACTCCACAATTATGTTTTTTTTTTAATTAATTCCATTTTCTTATGCTGTCTAGAAACTTGAATTCAGACAATTATTAGGCACTGATTTATATGTCAGATAAGTTTCTTGTACAGTAACTATTTTATTATATCTACTTTTCAAAGTACTAGAAATTCTTTTTTTTAATTTTTAATTTATTTATTTTTTAGAACTTCCATTTTACTTTATTTTACTTTACAGTACTCTATTGGTTTTGGCATACATTGACATGAATCTGCCACGGGTGTACACGAACTCCCAAACATGAACTCCCCTCCCACCTCCCACCCCACATCATCCCTCCGGATAATCCCCATACACCAGCCCCAAGCATCCTGCATCCTGCATTGAACATAGACTGGCGATTCGTTTCTTACATGATAGTATACATATTCAATGCTATTCTCCCAGATCATCCCACCCTCTCCCTCTCCCTCTCCCTCTCCCTCTCCCTCTCGAATTTTCATTTTAAGTGGTATCTACTCCAAGAAGCTTTCCCTGATGTTCCCATTAGGTTGTGATCTTTAGCTGCTTATAATCCTTAAGATCTTTGGATAAAGCTTTAACAGCACATACTCTGCCTTTTATTACAAATACCTGACCTTTAACTAATCTTCAAATGGAAAAAGGAAATTTTTTGAGCTAGGAATTTAACTACTTTTAAGTCATCTTCTGTGCAGCACAGTGTAAATAATAGCTATTGTTAAATAAATCTCTAATTGTATTGTTAAATATACATAACAGCACCTGGACATCAATCTACCATATATTTAACAATGGAAATTAATTTGTGTGTGTGTGTGTGTGTGTGTGTTTTGTTTATCTTTTGGGGATTCCTTAAGGCAGCATTACTGGGTGACCATTAACATTTTCCCAATGTAATCAGATATGTAAGCTAGGAAATGGGGTTTCCTGGTGGCTCTGATGGTAAAGAAACTGCCTGCAATGTGGGAGACCTGGGCTTGATCCCTGGGTGGGGAAGATCCTCTGGAGGAGGAAATAGGAACCAACTCCAGTATTCTTGCCTGGAGAAGCAAGAGGAGCCTTGTGAGCTACAGTCCAAGGGGTTGCAAAGAGTCGGACAAGACTGAGCAACTAACACACATAAGCTAGGAATTATAGTTCTGAGTAGAAATACAAACACATGCAGATAGTAAGCTATAATGATGTCTAATTTTCATTTGTATGCAGATTTTTGAGTTGTTGGGAACAATGTAGAACTGAGGGTATATTTTGCCTAGTTTTTCTGAGTTTGATGTGAGACTCTTCTTTGCAGCCCACCTGACAAATCCTTCATTTTTGCTTCCAAATAGTTAACCGCTGTGCTAACAACAAAAGGAAAAGACAGTACGGTCAGCCACCAGATGGGAAATTATTTCAACTCAGTGTTACATTTATTCATAACATTCAGGTTTTAACATAAAACAGAAATGGCCACAGAGGATTTTATTTTACTGCCTGTGAGGAACTCCTCTGTTTTTTTGAGGGTTATATTTTTCCCTTGGTATATTTCAGGCATACTTCACCACTTAACGGGCTTTCAGTAGCTCATTCAAAGTCCTTGCCATTCCCCCTTTTCAGGCACCTATTATTGAGGTTATCACTGGTAATAGCAGTCAGATTAATATATAATTCTCATGTGTGTAATACAACAAATGAGATAGACTCACAGTTTGAGGGTCATGCTGTTTTATAGTTGATGGTGTGATTTATATATTCTCCCTAAGGTGTAATATCTCTATTTACAGAAGGAACATTATTTGGTTTTTATTGAATAGAGAAGTTCTCTCGTCAAGGAGACTTGGATGACATTTCAGATCTCATATAAAATTTTATATTCTCTTAGGATATAGTATTATATTTTTATGTACTATGCATAGTATCATCCTAAAACAAAGTGAATTAGTAATGATTTATTTTACATCATATAGATAAGCTTATTTATATACAGAAACTATGTACAGATGATGAATTTCTGTTAACCCAAGTGTACTAACTATAGCAGCATCCACCATGTCTAAGCAGCATTCATTACCAGGCCAAGAAAACTGTGCTAGAGTCAGAGCTGGTGTTATGCTTACAGGGATAAAATGGGGAAAACCATACTGTGAGAGATATGAGAGACATTGAGAGATCCACAGTCACACACTCTCCTTTGCTTCTTTGAAAATCTCCATTTATCTACATTGATAGGATCTTACCCTTATACCCAGGAAATAGTTGCTAGGTTTAGGGGTGGCTACCTGTTCCACACAGCACTTCTGATTTCCTTAAACTCATCGGAGGGAAAAAATAAGCAGATTCTTTTGGGGGCTGAAGCACACAAAATGTGAGATTTGATAGTTCCCTAAGTTTCCTACCATGTTAACTAAGCCAGTAAGTTACAAGAAAGAATAAAACTCACTAACAAAGAGAAGCAAAGATGAGAAACAGGTACATTTCTTTCAGCATCTGAGTTGCTAAATTTCATTATTCCCAAGGATCAGCTGCATCTTTTCCTTCAAATGATTTGATTGTAAATTATTCTATGGATTACATGAGCTAATAAATTTCCCTTTGTCAAGCTAGTTAAATAGAGTCAAATTACTCACAACAAAGCACTTTTTTGCACCAAGCAAAAATAGTGGGACTGGAAGAAACTGGATGGGGCTGGAAGCTGTAAAAATAGCACTGGATTTACATTTATACTAAAGAATCAACTAGACAAGAGAGACTATTATGAACAACAGACTGGTTCCAAATAGGAAAAGGGTACGTCAAGGCTGTATATTGTCACCCTGCTCATTTAACTTATATGCAGAGTACATCATGAGAAATGCTGGACTGGAAGAAACACAAGCTGGAATCAAGATTGCCGGGAGAAATATCAATAACCTCAAATATGCAGATGACACCACCCTTATGGCAGAAAGTGAAGAGGAGCTAAAAAGCCTCTTGATGAAAGTGAAGGAGGAGAGCGAAAAAGTTGGCTTAAAACTCAACATTCAGAAAATGAAGATCATGGCATCCGATCCCATCACTTCATGGGAAATAGATGGAGAAACAGTGGAAACAGTGTCAGACTTTATTTTTTGGGGCTCCCAAATCACTGCAGATGGTGATTGCAGTCATGAAATTAGAAGACACTTACTCCTTGGAAGAAAACTTATGACCAACCTAGATAGTATATTCAAAAGCAGAGACATTACGTTGCCGACTAAGGTCCGTCTAGTCAAGGCTATGTTTTTTCCTGTGGTCATGTATGGATGTGAGAGTTGGACTGCAAAGAAGGCTGAGTGCCGAAGAACTGATGCTTTTGAACTGTGGTGTTGGAGAAGACTTGAGAGTCCCTTGGACTGCAAGGAGATCCAACCAGTCCATTCTGAAGGAGATTAGTCCTGGGTGTTCTTTGGAAGGAATGATGCTAAAGCTGAAATTCCAGTACTTTGGCCACCTCATGTGAAGAGTTGACTCATTGGAAAAGACCCTGATGCTGGGAGGGATTGGAGGCAGGAGGAGAAGGGGACGACAGAGGATGAGATGGCTGGATGGCATCACTGACTCGATGGACGTGAGTCTGAGTGAACTCCAAGAGATGGTAATGAACAGGGAGGCCTGGCGTGCTGTGATTCATGAGGTCGCAAAGAGTCGGATACGACTGAGCAACTGAACTGAACTGAACTGAACTGAATGGTTTGGACTATTGTTTAATGATAGTTCCCCTCCCTTGGGGGTAAATTATAGATCAGTTTGATCAATGAAGTGTGAGTAGAACTGTTGTAGTCACAGATTTTTAATTTTCTTTTCTTCCTTAGGTTCATGATGAGAAGATTTTGCTCTATCTATTCTACTGGTCCACGAACAATATAGAGTGGACAAGACCTGAACTCAACCTAAAGCTGAAGCAGAGGTACTCCAATAATATACAGATCATTAATGAGAAAAACAAAAGCAGGTTGTTGTAAGCTGCTGAGTTTGTGGCTAGCTGAAACATGACACTTATTTTTGATAGCTCAAACTCTCCAAGCCAGGTTCAACAGTATGTGAACCATGAACTTCCAGATGTTCAACCCGGGTTTAGAAAAGACAGAGGAATCAGAGATCAAGTCTCCAACATCCACTGTATCATTGAAAAATCAAGAGAGTTCCAAAAAAGCATCTACTCCTGCTTTATTGACTGTGCCAAACCCTTTGACTGTGTGGATCACAACAAACTCTGGAAAATTCTTCAAGAGTTGGGAATACCAGACCACCTGACCTGCCTCTTGAGAAATATGTATGCACGTCAGGAAGCAACAGTTAGAACTGGACATGGAGCAACAGACTGGTTCAAAATAGGAAAAGGAGTACATCAAGGCTGTGTAATGTCACCTTGCTTATTTAACTTATATGCAGAGTACATCATGAGAAATTCTGGGATAGATGAAGCACAAGCTGGAATCAAGATTGCCCAGACAAATATCAATAACCTCAGATGTGCAGATGACACAACCATTATGGAAGAAAGTGAAGAAGAACTAAAGAGCCTCTTGATGAAAGTGAAAGAGGAAAGTGAAAAAGTTGGCTTAAAACTCAACATTCTGAAAAGTAAGATCATGGAATCTGGTCCCTTCACTTCATGGCAAATAGATGGGGAGACAGTGGAAACAGTGAGATACTTTATTTCGGGGGGCTCCAAAATCACTGCTGATGGTGACTGCAGTCATGAAATTAAAAGATGCTAACTCCTTAGAGGAAAAGTTATGACCAACCTAGACAGCATATTAAAAAGCAGAGACATTACTTTTCCAGCAAAAGTCTGTCTACTCAAAGCTATGGTTTTTCCAGTGGTCATGTATGGATGTGAGAGTTGGATTGTGAAGAAAGCTGAGCGCCGAAGGATTGATGGTTTTGAACTGTGGTGTTGGAGAAGACTCTTGAGAGTCCCTTGGATTGCAAGGAGATCCAACCAGTCCATCCTAAAGGAAATCAGTCCTGAATAGTCATTGGAAGGACTGATGCTAATGCTGAAACTCCAAAATTTTGGCCACCTGATGTGAAGAACTGACTCATTTGAAAAGACCCTGATGCTGGGAAAGATTGAGGGCAGGAGGAGAAGTGGGGGACAGAGGATGAGATGATTGGATGGCATCACTGACTCAATGGATATGAGTTTCTGTAAACTCTGGGAGTTGGTGATGGACAGGAAGGCCTGGAGTGCTTCAGTTCATGGGGTGGCAAAGAATCGGACATGACTGAGTGACTGAACTGAACTGAACTGAACTATTAAACAGGGCTTAATGGTTACCAGTAGCTCAGAGGTAAAAGAATCTGCATGCCACTACAGGAGATGCGAGTTGTATCCCTGAATCAGGAAGATCCCCTGGAGGAGGAAATGGCAACTCACTGCAATATTCTTGCCTGGAAAATCCCATGGACAGAGGAACCTGGTGGGCTATAATCCATGGAGTCACAAAGAGTTGAACATGACTTAGTGACTGAGCATGCAACGATTAAACATGAATAATGATGTGTAGAATTAAAAGGCAAAATAAGCACATGAATGAGTAGTTTCAAGGTGAAGTTTCAAGAAGTAAATACCAGTTGGCTGATACTTACAGAAAATAGAAGAAACAGGCAGATTATAATATACAGGAAAGAAAGTGTATGTGTTACATAGTAGAGATAACAGAATTATATGAATGGAAGGAAGAATGGGAGTCAGAGAGGATAGTGCTTTGAGAAAAAGATCATGTGACAGTCTAAAATACTTTAGAAACAGCATACAATAGATGCAGGAAGGAAGAGACATGGGAAATATATGACACAGTAAGAGAAAAACAACAATGTAGAACTGAGAGTGTATTTAGCACCAACCAACCACACCCCTTCCCCCTTTTAGTATTAAAAAAAACCCTGATGGGTGGAAAAAACAATACAGTATTGTACAGTAAAATAAAAATAAAAATTAAAAAAAAAAAAAACCCTGAATTCTAACTCAGATTAAATGGTTTTTTGGGGACACTATTCTACCATCTCATAGGTCTGCTTAATTTCTGAATAAAGTCACTATATCTTGCCACAACACCACATTTTTTGGTTTATTTGTCTGTTCTGTGGTGAACAGTACAAGCTTGGACCCAGTAACAAAAAAAGATTATTACTGCTCAAATTTAGTCTTAGAACTTTTAGGGTCTAGACAAACAAAAATCGTATGCATGTGTTTATTTTTCATCAGTAGACTAATATACCAGGAAAGCAGCTGGGTGTTATATTTTGTTGGCCCCCTTTTGAACACATCAATCATTCATTCATTCACTCAATCATTGATTCTTATATTTGTTCAACAATGTTTACCAGGTACCTGTTCAATGCTAACCTTTTTTAGGAACTGAAAATAAAGAGACAAACATGACAAGTCTGTTTAAAGGGACCCAGTCTTGTCAGGGAATCAAAGTAAATGATGGTGATAAAGTACAATATTAAATTTAATACAGGAGTTGTATGATATGGAATACTAGATAAAGATAGTTTTAGTTCAGTCACTCAGTCATGTCCAACTTTTTGACTGCAGTATGCCAGGCTTCCCTGTCTATCACCAATTCCCAGAGCTTGCTCAAACTTATGTGATGCCGTCCAATCATCTCATCCTCTGTTGTCCTCTTCTCCTCCTGCCTTCAATCTTTCCCAGAATCTTGACCCAGGTAAAACAAAGGGAGGATAAATGGTATATTATCTTTCTGGTTGTAAGTATAAAGTTTAAGGGAAAAAAAAGGAAATATATTGATTCAAATAATTGGCTCAAAACAGGTTGCTATGGCCTGAAACATAAATATATTTAGAAGCTCTGCTTATCTTAGGTCTGTATCTCCATATCTCTCTGACTGTTAACCCTTCAGAGACTGATTTTAGTCTTCACATAGTTGAGTTTCAGTTCAGTTCAGCTCAGTCACTCAGTCGTGTCTGACACTTTGCAACCCCATGAATTGCAGCACACCCGGCCTCCCTGTCCATCACCAACTCCCGGAGTTCACTCAAACTCATGTCCATTGAGTCGGTGATGCCATTCAGCCATCTCATCCTCTGTCATCCCCTCCTGCCCCCAATCCCTCCCAGCATCAGAGTCTTTTCCAATGAGTCAACTCTTCGCATGAGGTGGCCAAAGTACTGGAGTTTCAGCTTTAGCATCATTCCTTCCAAGGAACAATCAGGGCTGATCTCCTTTAGAATGGACTGTTTTGATCTCCTTGCAGTCCAAGGGTCTCTCAAGAGTCTTCTCCAACACCACAGTTCAAAAGCATCAATTCTTCAGCGCTCAGCTTTCTTCACAGTCCAACATGACCACTGGAAAAACCATAACCTTGACCAGTAAAGATGGCACTAGTAGCTCCAAGATTACCTGATCCTTTGAGCCAGGATAGCTACAATAATTATTATCCAAACCAAGACACCTTTCAGTGTGAATAGAATACTATTATAATTAGGCTAGGAAAGGAAATATAAACCAGATGGAACATTCCTTGGAAATCTGGAATGTATGTTTACCCTGTTTTTAACCATTTTCCTAAAGGAACAGAAACCGTCTGCCCTACTATACTGATATTAATATTTTGTGAAGCTTATAATGGGCTAATATGGATTATGCGCCTATCCTGGAGACAGTTACTGGGGCAAAGAAAATGAAGCATATGACTGAATAGTCTATTCCCCTCCTCCTTTTTTTTTTCTTTTAATACCCTATACCACTCTCATAGCATCAGACCTCCTTACACTTTAGTTGGGAAACAGCTATTTTTTGGCTCTGGCTCTGTCTTTAAAAGACTGTGGTAATTTCTTATATTTAGAATAGAATACTTATGAGACATACCTTTTCATGGAAGAACCTAATAAGTCATTATTGTGAAAGACCTGCTCCCTAACAGCAGTGAGGGTGAGCAGGAACAAAAGGGATGAAGATGTCAGAATGCTTCATTGTGGCACACACACGTTACACACACACACATTTGTACTTGTTCTCTTGATGTCAAACTTTAGTTTCAAATGATTTTATCAGTCTGATGTATTTATACGAATAGAGCCAAAAAATAACCATTGATTCTCATATGATTTACTTTCTAGAAGTCAAAATAAAGGATTAAATAAATACACGAAGTGAAGCTGGGGTTGGCAATATTACTTTTTCTTAAAGATAAATGAGTTGTGATTAGAATAATTTATCAATTGCAAATACATTCATCCAAAGCAGTAATTAGGTCAATACAATTTGCTTACCTATGCACAGTTTTTCTGCTCTTACCTTTACTATTAAACAAAAACTCTCATTATCAAAGTGCAGATAGTCACCTGCCTTGCCATCTACAAAGGAAAGATATACACCAGCTAAATTGGAGATCAAGTCTGACTACCACATATTGAGCATTTTTGGAATTTATTATTATTTTGTTGTTGTTCAGTCACCAAGTCATGTTTGACTCTTTGTGACACCATGGACTACAGCATGCCAGATTTCCTTTTCTCTCACTATCTCCCAGAGTTTTCCCAGGTTCATGTCCATTGAATCAGTGAAACCATCCAAGCCTCTCATCCTCTGTCACCCTCTTCTCCTTCTGCCTTCAATATTTCTCAGCATCAGGGTCTTTTCCAATCAGTCAGATGTTCACATCAAGTGGCCAAATTATTGGAGCTTCAGCTTCAGCATCTGTCCTTCCAAAGAATTTCAGGGCTGATTTCCTTTAAGATTGAACACCACACTTTGAAAGCATCAGTTCTTCAGTGCTCAGCCTCCTTTATTGTCCAGCTCTCACAACAGTATGTGGCTACTGGAAACACCATAGCCTTGACTATATGGATCTTTGTTGGTAAAATTTCTGGGTTTGTCCTAGCTTTCCTGCCAAGAAGCAATTGTTTTCTAATTTCATGGCTGTAGAAATCTGTCACTGTTTCCACCTTTTTCCCTTCTATTTGCCACAGAGTGATGGGAACAAATGCCATAATCTCAGTTTTTAAAATAATTTTTAATATTGAGTTTTAAGCTGGCTTTTTCACTCTCCTCTTTCACCTTCATCAAGAGGCTTTTTGGTTCCACTTCACTTTAGAGTGGTATCATCTGCATATCTAAGGTTGTTGATATTTCTCCCAGCAATCTTAATTACAGCTTGTAACTCATCCAGCCCGCCATTTCACATGATGTGCTCTACGTATAACTTAAATATTCAGGGTGACAATAAACAACCTTGTCATAAGCCTTTTTCAACCCTGAGCCAGTCAGTCATTCCATACAGGGTTCTAACTGCTGCTTCTTGACCTGCATAAGGGTTTCTCAGGAGACATGTAAGATAGTCTTGTGTTCCCATCTTTTTAAGTGTTTTCCACATTTTGTTATGATCCACAGTCAAAGGTTTTAGTGTAGTCAATGAAACAGAGGTAGATGTTAGAATATGTAGATTCATACTATGACAAAATAATATATTTACTTTTATTAAGGAAGGTCTTTTGGTGGAAATAAATCTATAAACCTTAAACTAAACAAAACTCATGTAAAGCGTTATGGAAAACTGATTTTTACATTAAACAAGCGAAATAGAAAACAAGTTTTGTAATATAATTGTGGCAGTTATTTGTATTTATAAATGCTTTATATTAAAGAAAAAGATCATAATCCAGCAGACACACTCAAGTCAAGAGAAAATATCTTGTAAACTAGAGTGTACTTTCATTGGGTGCAGGTTTGATAGTGGAGAGAGGGGTGAGATATGATTACTTACTTGAAATGCTTTGCTCCTACCTTTCTCCCCTACTAAGAATCCTATCCAAGAACCTCAAATTTCCATCAGTTGAACTCTCCTGGTTTTCTAAAAGTTCTCCATGATAGCTCTAAAATGATAGCTAATTGCTGCACTTTTGTAATAGTTACTCATCGAGAATGCCTAAATATTCCAGACCTGGGCAGAGCTAAGAGTGAGGTGAGTGAAGCACTTATTTCAATTCACAGAGTTTGAGGACGTGCCCAGAAGCCTTGTAATCAAAATAATACCATTTACTAAAATCAAAAAACTAGAAATGAATACCAAAAGCACACAATGAACAAAATATCAAACTTAAATAAAGGCAGGAACTTGCCCTGGAATGGAACAACCTTGCCAAAAACGTCATCCCTTATCCCAGACCTGGCCATAAATCTTTTTCTAGAATTCCCCACACACTAGTAGTTATAACATTGAGCAAGTCACTTAATTTCTTGAAACTTCAGCTATGTCTTTGTAAAATAAATATCAGTAATATTTTCCTCAAACTCCTTGGTATTTTTGAAGGAAATAAGTAAGAGAATGTTCTCAGTGTCATTATTTCAATATGCAGGATGCAGAGAGTTATATATTATTGACTCAAACTTAGCATTTATTATATATTTCTTAAATTCAGCAATACATTAAAGAAAACATCTCTGAGACACCAGGCTCATGACAGCACTGGAACTGTCTCTTATACACATCTCATGTATGGATGTGAGAGTTGGACTGTGAAGAA
>SJYX01016577.1:337816-360735 GCA_006410675.1 Oreotragus oreotragus | reverse complement strand
CCTCAAAGGATTGAGACATCAGTCAGTTCAGTTCAGTAGCTCAGTCATGTCCGACTCTTTGTGACCCCACGAACCTCAACAGGCCAGGCTTCCCTGTCCATCACCAACTCCCGGAGTCCACCCAAAACCATGTTGATTGAGTCGGTGATGCCATCCAACCATCTCATCCTCTGTTGTCCCCTTCTTCTCCTGCCCTCAATCTTTCCCAGCATCAGGGTTTTTCCAAATGAATCAACTCTTCGCATCAGGTGGCCAAAGTATTGAAGTTTCAGCTTCAACGTCAGCCCTTCCAATGAACACCCAGGATTGATCTCCTTTAGGATGGACTGGTTGGATCTTCTTGCAGTTCAAGGGACTCTCAAGAGTCTTCTCCAACACCACAGTTCAAAAGCATCAATTCTTCTGTGCTTAGCTTTCTTTATAGTCCAATCCTCACATCAATACATGACTGCTGGAAAAACCATAGCCTTGACTAGACAGAACTTTGTTGACAAAGTAATGTCTCTGCTTTTTAATATGTTGTCTAGATTTGTCATAACTTTCCTTCCAAAGAATAAGCAGCTTTTAATTTCATGGCTGCAGTCACCATCTGAGGTGATTTGGAGCCCAGAAAAATAAAGTCAGCCACTGTTGCCACTGTTTCCCCATCTATTTGCCGTGAAGTGATGGGACTGGATACCATGGTCTTAGTTTTCTGAATGTGGATCTTTGAGCCAACTTTTTCACTCTCCTTTTTCACTTTCATCAAGAAGCTCTTTACTTATTCTTCACTTTCTGCCATAAGAGTGGTATCATCTGCATATCTGAGGTTATTGATATTTCTCCCGGCAATCTTGATTCCAGCTTGTGCTTCTTCCAGCCCAGCGTTTCTCATGATGTACTCTGCATAGAAGTTAAATAAGCAGGGTGACAATATACATACTCCTTGACATACTCCTTTTCCCATTCTGTTGTTCCATGTCCAGTTCTAACTGTTGCTTCCTGACCTGTATACATATTTCTCAAGAGGCAGATCAGNTAAGTTAAATAAGCAGGGTGACAATATACATACTCCTTTTCCTATTTGGAACCAGTCTGTTGTTCCATGTACAGTTTTAACTGTTGCTTCGAGACCTGTATACATATTTCTCAAGAGGTAGGTCAGGTGGTCTGGTATTCCCATCTCTTTCAGAATTCTGCGCAGTTTGTTGTGATCCACACAGTCAAAGGCTTTGGTATGATCAATAAAACAGAAGTAGGTGTTTTTTCTGGAACATTCTTGCTTTTTTTATGATCTAATGGATGTTGGCAATTTGAGCTCTGGTTCCTCTGCCTTTTCTAAATCCAGCTTGAACATCTGGAAATTCATGTTTCATGTACTGTTGAAGCCTGGCTTGGAGAATTTTGACCACTACTTTTCTAGCATGTGAGATGAGTGTAATCATGCAGTAGTGTGAACATTCTTTGGCATTGCCTTTCTTTGGGATGCAAATGAGAACTGAACTTTTCCAGTCCTGTGGCCACTGCTGAGTATTCCAAATGTGCTGGCATATTGAGTGCAGGACTTTCATAGCATCATCTTTTAAGATTTGAAATAGCTCAGCTGGATTCCGTCACATCCACTAGCTTTGATTGCAGTGATGCTTCCTAAGGTTTACTGAACTTCATATGCCAGAATGTCTGACTTTAGATGATTGATCATAGCACTGTGGTTATCTGGGTCATGAGATTCTTTTGTATAGTTCTTCTGTGTATTCTTGCCACCTCTTCTTAATATCTTCTGCTTCTGTTAGTTCCATTCCATTTCTTTCCTTTATTGTGCCCATCTTTGCATAAAATATTCCATTGATATCTCTAATTTTCTTGAAAAGGTCTCTAGTCTTTCCCATTCTGTTGTTTTCCTCTATTTCTTTACATTGATCACTGAGGAAGTCCTTCTTATCTCTCCTTGTTTTTCTTTGGAATTATGCATACAAATGGGTATATCTTTCCTTTTCTCCTGTGCCTTTCACTTCTCTTTTTTTCTCAGATATTTTCAAGGCCTCCTCAGTACCATTTTACCTTTTTACATTTCTTTTTCTTGGGGATAGTCTTGATCACTGCCTCCTGTACAATGTCACAAATCTCCATCCATAGTTCTTCAGGCACTATACTTTTCAGATCTAATCCCTTGAATCTATTTATCACCTTCACTGTATAATCATAAGGGATTTGATTTAGGTCATACCTTAATGGTCTAGTGGTTTTCCCTACTTTCTTCAATTTAATTCTGAATTTAGCAATAAGGAATTCATAATCTTAGCCACAGTCAGCTCTCAGTCTTGTTTTTGCTGACTGTATAGAGCTTCTCCATCTTTGGCTGCAAAGAATATAATCAATCTGATTTTGTTGTTGACCATCTGATGATGTCTCTGTGTAGAGTATTCTCTTATGTTGTTGGAAGAGGGTATTTGCTATGACCAGTGCATTCTCTTGGCAAAATTCCATTAGCCTTTGACCTGCTTCATTTTGTACTCCAAGGCCAAATTTGCCTGTTACTCAGGGTATCTTTGACTTCCTACTTTTGCATTCCAGTCCTCTATAATGAAAAGGATATCACTTTTGGGTGTTAGTTCTAGAAGGTCTTATAGGTCTTCATAGAACCGTTCAGCTTCAGCTTCTTCAGCATTAGTGGCTGGGTCATAGACTTGGATTACTGTAATATTGAATGATTTGCCTTGGAAAGGAACAGAGATCATTCTGTCATTTTTGAGATTACATCAAGTACTGTATTTTGTACTCTTTTGTTGACTATGATGGTTACTCCATTTCTTCCAAGGGATTCTTGCCCAGAGTAGTAGATATAATGGTCATCTGAGTTAAATGCACCCATTCCAGTCACTGATTCCTAAAACGTTGATGTTCACTTTTGCCATCTCCTGTTTGACCACTTCTTATTTGCCTTGATTCATGGACATAACATTCCAAGTTCCTATGCAATATTGTTCTTTATAGCATTAGACTTTAGTTTTATCTCCAGTCACATCCACAGTTGGGTGTTGTTTATGCTTTGGCTCCATCTCTTCATTCTTTCTGGAGTTATTTCTCCACTGATCTCCAGCAGCATATTGGGCCCCTACAAACCTGGAGAGTTCATCCTTCAGGGTCTTATCTTTTTACCTTTTCATACTGTTCATGGGGTTCTAGGGCAAGAATACTGAAGTGGTTTGCCATTTGCTTCTTCAGTGGATCGTGTTTTGTCATTACTATCTTTTTTTTTTTTAAATTTAGTGATCAATAGTAACACTGAAATAGCGTAGAGAAAATTTGTTTCTCTAGAAGATGTTACTTATTCCAAAAATGTTTATCTCTTCTTTCAGTAGGACAAATAGGTTGGGATTCAGTTCAGTTCAGTCAGTCTCTCAGTTATGTCCAACACTTTGTGACCCCATGGACTGCAGCATGCTACGCTTCCCTATCCGTCCATCACCAACTCCCAGGGCTTGCTCAAACTCATGGGCATCAAGTCGGTGATGCCATCCAACCATCTCATCCTCTGTCATCCTCTTCACCTCCTGTATTCAATCTTTCCCAGCATCAGGGTCTTTCCCAGTGAGTAAGTTCTTTGCATCAAGTGGCCAAAGTATTGGAGTTTCAGTTTCAGCATCAGTCCTACCAACGAATATTCAGAATCACTGATTTCCTTTAGGGTTGACTAGTTTGATTCCTTTGTGTCAGTTTTAGACCCATGGGTTCTTGCACTCTCTGTAGCTTGACAAGGCTTTCAAATAGATTTTGAAAAATATTTTCCCTAGTTGTTCTCAGTGGAAATTTTGGTTGACAAAAATTACTCTGCCATTGTTGGAAGCTGTTTTATTGTAGTTGTTGTTCTTGTACTTGAATATATAGAAGAAATACCTTTATTCACCAACTTATGTGTTGGGGCTACACATAAATATACAACCTTTCTAAAGTTAATGAAAAGACCCTCATGCTCCATTGGAGAAGGAACTGGCAACCCACTCCAGTGTTCTTGCCTGGAGAATCCCAAGGATGAGGGAACCTGGTGGGCTGATTTCTATGGGGTGGTACAGAGTTGGTCACGACTGAAGTGACTTAGCAGCAGCTGGAAAAGATTGAAGGCAGGAGGAGAAGGGGACAACAGAGGATGAGATGATTGGATGGCATCACTGACTCAGTGGACATGAGTTTGGGTAAATTCTGGGAGTTGGTGATGGACAGAGAGGCCTGGCGTGCTGCAATTCATGAGGTCACAAAGAGTTGGACACGACTGAGCGACTGAATTGAACTGAAAATCATTTGAATTTATTATCCTTGAAAGAGAAAAATCATTCAGTTAAATATGTTTGGCACTTAAATAGAACTTAATGAAATAGCTGTACAGAGTTAATCTTGGGTGTAAAAGCAAAATAAAAGCATGCCTGAGGAAAGCTATTCACTACAATGGCTAAGTTATGATTTAAAGATTTTATGTTAATGAAAAGTTGCTCGTATAGGATCATATTCAAGGCATTTTCATGGTAAGGACATGGGTAACACATTTCCTACTGTGGAGTTAAGCCCTGGGGCAGTTCACCAGCATACAAAGAAGGAACCAGACATGGGGATCAGGCAATCTCAAGCCACATGTCAGATAAGATTGTAAAATCTATAAGCATTTTATTCTTACATTTGTGGATCCAGAGATTCACTGGATGAGCAGAGAAAAGAAGTTGAATATCCTAGGCAACAGTTCAAATTGAAAGTCAAGTGGAATCTGGCATGAAGAATTCTTCTGGGATAGAAGGTAGGAGAAATTGATATTAAACATTGTAAATAGGGTTGAAATAAACTAGGTCAAGTGCTGGGAATATATTTAGGATTGAGAAAGGAACACTGGGCATCCCTGATAGAAGAGTTGGTAAAGAAGCCACCTGCAATGCAGGAGACTCCAGTTCGATTCCTGGGTTAGGAAGATCCCCTGGAAAGGTTACTCACTCCAGTATTCTGGCCTGGAGAATTCCATGGACTGTAAAGTCCATGGGATCGCAAAGAGACAGGCATGACTGGGGGACTTTCACTCTCACTTTCAAGGAACATCAGTGGCTCTAACAAGGAAGAGTTAAGTGATGGAGGTGAGAGTGAAAGAATCAAATCTAACATTGACAACCAGTGTTGAAAAAATAAAATAAAATGAAACTTAGTAGAAACCCTAGAAAGTAGTTTCCCCTGGCATGAAGCAGAGTAAAGTGGAACAATGTGCAAACCTTGGGCATTAGGTAATCATATTGAGATAAAAAGTCATTGATAAACTCCTGAGACTGGGCAGAGATAGAGATTAAGAAAGAATCCAACATCCAAATCTGTGGATGACAGGAACTGATTTATCTTGGATAGCTACAGTAGGTTTTTGCTTCTTTCCCTATGTCTTAACTCTCTCTTAACACTTAAAACTCTATAAGTGTCTCATGTTCATATTGTTCTCTTATTCAAATGCTTTTAGTAAGCTTTACTGTTTATAACTGAAACATACCATGTGTTTTATAGGTATGATGGTCTAGCTTACTTCCACTTTGCTACTTCTGCAACCCACCTGACACTGTAGAATACTGTCTATACCCCGAAAAGAAAGAAGTGACTATCTCATTCATTTCTACATAGTCATGTCTTCTTTCTCAGCACTGGATACAAGGGCAATGCTTAAAAACTATTTATTTATAAACAATTCAAACATCACCTGTGGGCAGGCTTAAGCAGGTCTCTAATCCAAAGAAAAGCACTGCCAAAGAAGGCTCAAACTACTGCACAATTGCACTCATTTCACATGCTAGTAAAGTAATGCTCAAAATTCTCCAAGCCAGGCTTCAGCAATATGTGAACTGTGAACTTCCAGATATTCAAGCTAGTTTTAGAAAAGGCAGAGGAACCAGAAATCAAATTTCCAACATCCACTGGATAATGGAAAAAGCAAAAGAGTTCCAGAGAAACATCTATTTCTGCTTTAATGACTATGCAAAAGGCTTTGACTGTGTGGATCACAACAAACTGTGGAAAATTCTGAAAGAGATGGGAATACCAGACCACCTGACCTGCCTCTTGAGAAACCTGTATGCAGGTCAGGATGCAACAGTTAGAACTGGACATGGAACAACAGACTGTTACCAAATAGGAAAAGGAGTATGTCAAGGCTGTATATTGTCACCCTGCTTAAGTAACTTATATGCAGAGTANCAAACTGTGGAAAATTCTGAAAGAGATGGGAATACCAGACCACCTGACCTGCCTCTTGAGAAACCTGTATGCAGGTCAGGATGCAACAGTTAGAACTGGACATGGAACAACAGACTGTTTCCAAATAGGAAAAGGAGTATGTCAAGGCTGTATATTGTCACCCAGCTTATTTAAATTCTATGCAGAGTACATCACGAGAAACGCTGGGCTGGAAAGCACGAGCTGGAATCAAAATTCCCAGGAGAAATAACAATAACCTCAGATATGCAGATGACACCACTCTTATGGCAGAAAGTGAGGAGGAACTAAAAAGCCTCTTGATGAAACTGAAAGAAGAGAGTGAAAAAGTTGGCTTAAAGCTCAACATTCAGAAAACTAACATCACTGTATCTGGTTCCCATCACTTCATGGGAAATAGATGGGGAAACAGTGGAAACAGTATCAGACTTCATTTTTGGGGGCTCCAAAATCACTGCAGATGGTGATTGCAGCCATGAAATAAAAAGACGCTTACTCCTTGGAAGAGAAGTTATGATCAAGCTAGATAGCATATTGAAAAGCAGAGACATTACTTTGCCAAAAAAGGTCTGTCTAGTCAAGGCTATGGTTTTTCCAGTAGTCATGTATGGATGTGAGAGTTGGACTGTGAAGAAAGCTGAGTGCTGAAGAAGTGATGCTTTTGAAGTGTGGTGTTGGAGAAGACTCTTGAGAGTCCCTTGGACTGCAAGGAGATCCAACCAAACCATCCTAAAGGAGATCAGTCCTGGGTGTTCATTGGAAGGACTGAGGTTGAAGCTGAAACTCCAATATTTTGATCACCTCATGCAAAGAGTTGACTCATTGGAAAAGACCCTGATGCTGGGAAGGATTGGGGGCAGGAGGAGAAGGGGACAATAGAGGATGAGATGGCTGGATGGCATCACTGTCTCAATGGACATGAGTTTGAGTAATCTCCGGAAGTCGGTGATGGACAGGGAGGCCTGGCATGCTGTGATTCATGGGGTCACAAAGAGTCGCACCTGACTGAGCGACTGAACTGAACTGAATCCAATGTTAACCAAAATTTTCAGAAATGTAAATATGATTGAGATAAAGAGGTGTCTTTTTGGGATTGTCCAGGAAATATAGATTCTAGAAGCACTTGAGTTGTTCCTCTACGCTACAAAATGGAGAAAACTTTTAAAGGGCAAAAATCACAAGCAAATTATATAGTTGTTTATCAAGAATTATGATTGGAGCTGCAAAATAGTAAGAGTACCTGTTAAGAAAGAATCGGTTGGGATTTGAAATGGTTGCATAATTGCAAGTGGGAAACTTGAGGCCACAAGACTGAAGCTAGCAGATGTTGTTCTAAAAAAATGCCTGGTGGTGATTTGGGGAGGATGTGGCTGAGTAGAGTTCAGAAGGTTCAAGTAGTCAGTGGTGCAGAAACATGTCCGAGACCAGATCCTTAAAGGCTGCCTGATTCCATTTGGTGTGTGTGGATTATGAGTATTTCATTATAATTTCAATCTGTTGTCATCAAGTTGGGACAAGAAGAGCAGGGCAGATCAGATTATTACTCCAAACAGAAAATAATTAAAAATAGCAATAAATTATGAGCAATAAATTGGACTAGAGAGAGTCACTGTTATATGTATACTCTTGTCCTAAGAGGGATCCTCTTCAGTGAAGGAAAATTCCTCTTTACCTCAGGGCTTCCCAAGTAGCTCAGATGGTAAAGCATCTGCCTGCAGCAGGAGACCTGGGTTTGATCCCTGGGTCAGGAACATCCCCTGGAGAAGGAAATAGCAACCCACTCCAGTATTCTTGCCTGGAAAATTTCATGGATGAGGAGCCTGGCAGGCTTCATTCATGGGGCTGCATAGAGTCAGACATGACTGAGTGACTAACACATGCACATCTCTTTACCCCACCTAGCAATCCAGACCATGCAAATGAACACTGGCATCTACAGGCAGCAGATGTTGCAGCCAGATGGCTGATAACTTGGAAGTTGTTAACTTGTACTCAGGTGGTTATATTTCTCTAAAAGTGTTCTACAGTCAGTCCTTTTTTGTTTTACTCAGTATTGAGTGGGCAGTTAAATACTTTATGCTATTATTTTAATTAAGGGTGTATTTTAATAAAAAATAAGGATTAAATCAACTTAGTCCAAGCCTTCAGACCTTAAGCCATATCAGTGACCTTGCAAACACCAAATTTATTAAGAAATAGTAAAAACTGATTACTGAATATCTCAGCAAAACATTTTTGTTTGACACATTCTCTGGTACAAGAAATAAGAAAAATTAAATGTAAAATGGACAGGTAAATCTAGGAATAAAAACTTCAAGGTTATTATATAAAAAGGGAGGTTACAGTGATACTAATTATGAATACAATGATACTAAGTATGAATGTTGTAGTATAAACCCTTCAAGGTTACTTTCCCAGTGTGTCTTTTATTTTCCATACGTGTCTTTCCCATATGAGACTTAGAGTAATCCTTTAAGAGCACCTTGAAGCACTATTTCAATAAACATAACATGATCAGTAGAGAAGAAATAATAGCAAGCCACAAAGGTATAGAATTGGAGATGGTGTCTCATTCTAAAGAAACAACAGGCTGAACCCAAAGCTAAGAGGAAAGGAAAGGCTGCTGGCTACAGCTGCTATTGACTTTTTGTATCTTTTTTAGAAATAGTTATCACTAATACAGGGTAAGATCATCTATACTTTGAACATATGAAGTAACGCCACAAACAATGGCACCTTTGAATATATTGTTGGTGTGTCAATCTATAAAGTGATCTATATGGAGTTTATTAAAAATTTGGTCTCCAAGGAGAAAATTTTGTTATCACAAAGGAATATATGTGTTTAGTTGTTCAGTCATGTCCAACTGTTTGCGATCCCATGGACTGTATAGCCTGCCAGGCCCCTCTGTCCTTGGGGATTCTCCAAAACAAGGATATTACAGTAGATTGCCATGCCCTTCTACAGGGGATCTCCCAACCTTTTTTTACCATCTGAGCCACCAGGGAAGCCCACAAATGAATATAAATTTAAGTAAATACTTTCCAAAGGATAGCAGAATTATTTTATTTTTAATTATTTTATTTGCCCCCAAATCCATTCTTTTCTCCCACAAGTGCTAATAATACAATGATGTGGTGGAAGAACAGTGGCTTTCAAATTAAAATTCCAGACAAGATTCAACAATTATCAATCAGCTATCGTAATTTTCAATTTATGATTGAAGAAAAAAGATTTCACTGTCCTTTCCTGAAAACAAAACAAAACAAAAATGGGGTGGGTGGGTGTGAACAAGATGATCTTTGAATTTTTGATATATCAGATTGTCTTATATTTATTGATTATATATATCCTGTGACATAGAAGCAAGAATTCTATACACTCTGAATTTCTCACCTACCAATTCAAATCAATTATTCTTGCCAAGATCACAGACAAGCTTTTTACTACTAAACCAAATCGATCCATTTAATCCTCATCTTACATGGTCTGGTGTTTTCTTCATTTTCAGTTTCTTAGTAGTTTTTAAAAAATGATCTTTTTTGAATGGATAAAGAAGATGTGGAACATATATACAATGAAATATTACCAAGCCTTAAAAAAATGAATTAAATAATGCCATTTGCAGCAACATGGGTAGACCTAGAGATTATCATAATATGAAATCAGACAAAGAAAGACAAATATCATATGATATCACTTATATGTGGATCTAAGAAAAATGATAGAAATGAATTTACAAAACAGAAACAGATTTACAGACATGAAAAACAATCTTATGATTACCAAAAGGTTGAGGGATAATTAGGAGTTTGGGATTAATGAATATACACTACTACATATAAAATAGATAGCAAACAAGGACCAACTGTATAGTACATGGAATAGTCTATTCAATATCTTATAATAGCTTATAATGGAAAAGAATCTGGAAAAGAATATATATATATGTATGAATATGCATAAGAATATATATATCTGAATCACTTTGCTATATGTCTGAAACTGAAACAACATTGTAAATCAACTGTACTTCAATTAAAAAAAATCTCTTGATAAAGCTTGGTATTTCAGACTCAGTTTTATTCCTTTTCTCCTAACTGCTTCTTCTTAGGCAGGCTGCTGTGGTTGTCAAGATGAGCCTCATTAAGAAGTTAAAATTTGAGCAAAGTCATTAACAGGATAAAGATGCTTGCTAAGAAGGTGTCTATAGGAAAAACAATCTTGAAATTAGAAACAATTAGAGCAAAGTCTCTAAGATAAGAGTATATCTGTATTGTTCAAAAAAGTAGCAAAGATATAAGTGTTGCTGAAATTGAGTCAAGGAAGGGAAGGACTGTAGGACGGGAAGGACTGTAGAAGATGAAGGCAGAGAGGTCCTAGGTTCACCATATTATGTAGAATCTTGTTTGCTATGTAAGGTGATTTACTCTCCATGAAATAAGAACCCATTGAAAAGTTTTAATCAGGTGAGTTACACAACTGACTTACTTGTTTGAAAGTTCACTTTGGTTTTATTTTTTTAAGAAGAGACTTTGCAGGGACAAAGTAAAAGAAAAGATTCTAGTTGGGATGCAATGCAATAATGCAGATGAGAGATGAAAGTCTTTCTACCATGAATATAGCAGTGGAGAAGATGAGAAATGCCAGGATTATAGGGATATTTTGAAGGTAGAACCAACAAGATTTTCCGATGACTTGGATGTGGATATGGAAGCCACAGAGAGTTAACAATGTCTTTAGATTTTTGTTGGTCTGAGCCACTGAGAAACTGACATCAACTGAGATAGTGAAGGATGTAAATAAAGGAGATTTTTGTGGTAGTGGCTGGCTAAGGGAAGGGACAGATTAGAAATTACAGTTTTAATATTTTGAATAAAAAACTATTGAAAACCCACATGAAGATATTGAGGCAGTTGAATATATATCTAGAATTCAGAAAAGAAGTTCAGACTGGAGATTCGAATTGGTAATAAACAGCATATAAATGAGATTGAAAGCTCATGGCTTTCAGTCTTAGAAATGTGAACATAAATTGAGAAGAGAATGAATAATAGAATCCTGAGTAGCACTAGTAGTAGAAAGTAGAAAAGAAGAAACCAATAAAGGAGATGAGAAAGAGTAATCAATGAGGTAGGAGAAAATGAAGAAAACATGAGTTTCTGGAATCCAATTAAAGAAATATTATTGAAACTGAAGAAATAATCAATTATGTCAAATGTTGCTGATTGGCCAGGCAAAATGAAGACTGAGACTTGACCATATAATGTTAATGTATAGCAACTACATTGGTAAACATAGTTTCCATAGGTGTCATAAAGTTTGATCAGATGGTTTAAGGTAGAATGGGAGAAGAATTGGAGACAGAAGGCACAGAGAATTCTTTTCAGGAATTTTGCTGCAAAAGGGAACAGTGAAAAAGTGGTAGCTATTTATAAAGAACTGTTGTTTAGAATTTTGTTTGTTGGCAGTGTGAGATAAGATGCATAAAACAATACCATCATATTAATTCTCAAGCTTCTCCCACTCCCATGCTTTTGTTCTCACCTACCCCCTCACCACTTTATAGATCCTATGAGTTACTTGTTCTTCCTCCCTCATTAATACAATTCAAATAAGGTAATTTCTCTTAAATCTTGTTGTCCACTATGTCCCCTTAGCCCACAGGATTACTCTAACACTATGAATGTAATCACGTCCCCTACATCTTCCAGGTTTACCTTCTTTCTGTTCTGTCTCCAAATTACTCCTAAGCCAGTTACTCTTTCTCAAAGGAAAGTCTAATTCCGCTAATTCTTGCTTAAAAGCCTACAATGACTATTCATCATCTGCTTCATAAAATCCAATGACTTTCTTAAAAAAAAAATGTCTTGGAGTACAGTTGGTTTACAGTGTTGTGTTAGTTTCAGGTGTACAACAAAGTGAATCAGTTAGACAAAGACATATATCCACTGTTTTCTTAAGATTCTTTTTCATATTGGTGATTAGAGAGTACTGAGAAGAGCTCCCTGTGCTATACATCAGGTTCTTATTATTTATTTTATGTATAATAACCTAGTTCCTTTAATTCAGCACATCCGACCTTTTAAAGTATGGCTCATTTTTATCCTCAATTCACCCTCTTCTTAATATTATAAATAACTTGAGGGCAGGGATTTTTCTGCTTATTCAGCATGGTATTCTAAGAACAATAAACAATATCTAGCTTGAATTAATTAAAAATTGGTAACTGGATAACTTGTTGAATGAACTCTTATCTCACTGCATTTACAATGCCTAACACAGGGTAAGAATGCAATGGTGGCTAACTTAAAGAAATGGAAATGACTCCTCATATGCCTGTGTTCTTCGGATTTCTGGTTGAATACAAAGAAACTAAGGGCACTAGTTTTATTCTCTCTCAATTTCCCATCTCTAATAACCCCATGTACACTGAAGGATTGTCTTTGTGTTCACTTTTATTGGATGCACGATCTAAATTGGTCAACTGAAAATTATGTAAGCAGAAAATGGAAATGAGTTGTAGGGTTTTTGCCTCCTATGCCCTTGGCTGTAGAATGAATATGCACTACTTCCTATTTTACACACTGAAGACAAGGTCAGGTTTATTGGCTCTAAACCTTTGAAATCATGTCATGAGTTATGTAATCTGTATAATAAAAATCAGAACTAGATTCATCTCAGCTTTATACTCTATTAAACAGTTTATAGTAGTGCAAAACTTCATTTTTTTTAGTCAACTCTGTGTTTTACTGGGTGCAAAGTTTTATATGGTATGATATACAAATGTCCTTAATAATGACATTTTCCTTAATAAAATGCCATTATTAAGGAAAGAACAGTTGTAAAGAAAGAAGTAGGTGTTCTTTTCACACATAATGCCAAAGGAGTTATAGTAACTGGTAAGATCTAATGGTCTGCTGGTAGGAAGGGGGCCTGGAGCTCAAATACTGCAAGTGTCTGAAAGTAGCTGTCTGCTTTCACAAATGCTTCAACTGGTTGAAGTATGCACACAGTTTTAACTAACATGTGAGCTGAAAGTGTGGATTTAAAATGTAGGTTGTCATTTTTTACTTAACAAATGCATCTTATCACATCCCGAAATATGTTTTACATAGTCACACAGCAAACTGTAAACCATGACTGTCTTCTTTCTTCTCAAGTAATACAATCTGTTGTGAAGGGACAATTACAAAACTTTTCAATAAATTTACATAGAAATGTAAATTGCCACAACAGTATATTAAGAAAGACTGTAAATGGCACTTTAGAATAATATTTTTAGTAGCTGATTGTGAAAATCAATCCAACATATGAAATGCAAAGTTTTTCTTATATAACTTAAGAGCCAATCACTTGTGATTTATCTGGCAGAGGGCTATAACTTACAATCAGAGCAAATGGCCCCATTTAATTTTCAGAGCAGTGATGCTTCAGCTGGACTGTAAATGGCACTTTAGAATAATATTTTTAGTAGCTGATTGTGAAAATCAATCCAACATATGAAATGCAAAGTTTTTCTTATATAACTTAAGAGCCAATCACTTGTGATTTATCTGGCAGAGGGCTATAACTTACAATCAGAGCAAATGGCCCCATTTAATTTTCAGAGCAGTGATGCTTCAGCTGGCTACTAGAGCAGACTCTCAGCAGACAATTAATTGACATCCCATGGAACTGAAAAGCTTTCACAGATTTAAAATCTAGTAAAAAAAAAAAAAGGTTTAGAGGTACAAAATATTTTATTGAACTTTATAAAGAGATAAATGAATACAAATGGTGCATTTTTCATTTGAAGAAAATAAGACATTTGAAGGAAAAAATTTAGCAATTGTATATAATATACACCTAAATGGTTGATACAGCTTCCATAATTTAAATTGCTTTGGCATATTTTCAGAATTTTTTTCCTTAAAGAAAATAAAAGGAGAGAAAAGAAGATGATGTTTTGCAAATAAAACTGGGTGAATAAATGTAAACAAAGTGGTATTCTGAAATTTCATGTTTTATAAGGATTCAGATGAGTATATCTTTCTTTTGTTCCTTTGCTTTTCACTTCTCTTCTTTTCACAGCTATTTGTAAGGCCTGCTCAGACAGGCATTTTGCTTTTTTGCCTTTCTTTTTCTTGGGGATAGTCTTGCTCCCTGTCTCCTGTACAATGTCATGAACTTCACTCCATAGTTCATCAGGCACTCAGTCTATCACATCTAGTCCCTTAAATCTATTTCTCACTTCCACTGTATAATTGTTAGAAATTTGATTTAGGTCATAGCTGAGTGGTCTAGTGGTTTTCCCTAATTTCTTCCATTTAAGTTTGAATTTGGCAATAAGGAGTTTATGATCTGAGCCATAGTCAGAACCCAGTCTTGTTTTTGCTAACTGCGTAGAGCTTCTACATCTTTGGCTGAAAAGAATATAATCAATCTGATTTTGGTGTTGGCCATCTGGTGATGTCCAGTGTAGAGTCTTCTCTTGTGTTGTTGGAAGAGGGTGTTGGCTGTGGCCAGTGTGTTCTCTTGGAAAAACTCTATTATCCTTTGACCTGCTTTGTTTTGTACTCCATGGCTAAACTTGCCTGTTACTCCAGGTGTCTCTTAACTTCTTAATTTTGCATTCCAGGGCCCTATAATGGAAAGGACATCTTTTTTGGGTGTTAGTTTAGAAGGTCTTGTACGTCTTCATAGAACTGTTCAGCTTCTTCAGCATTATTCGTCTGGATATAGACTTGGATTACCGTGATACTGAATGGTTTGTCCTAGAAACAATAGAGATCATTTTGTCGTTTTTGAGATTGCATCCAAGTACTGCATTTTGGACTCTATTGCTGACTATGATGGCTACTCCATTTCTTCTATGGAATTATTGCCCAAAGTAGTAGATATAATGGTCCTCTGAGTTAAATTCACACATTTCAGTCCATTTTAGTTCACTGATTCCTAGAATGTCAACATTCACTCTTGCCATCTCCTGTTTGACCACTTCCAATTTGCCTTGATTCGTGGACCTAACATTCCAGGTTCCTATTCAATATTGCTTTTTACAGCACTGGATCTTGCTTCCATCACCAATCACATCAACAGCTGGATGTTGTTTTTGCTTTGACTCCATCTCTTCATTCTTTCTGGAGTTATTTCCCCACTGATCTCCAGTAGCATATTGGGTACCTACCAACCTGGAGAGTTCACCTTTCAGTGTCCTATCTTTTTGCCTTTTCATACTGTTCATGGGGATCTCAAGGCAAGAATACTGAAGTGGTTTGCCATTCTTTTTTCCAGTGGACCACATTTTGTCAGAAGTCTCTACCATGACCGATCCATCTTCGGTGGCCCCACATGGCATGGCTCATAGTTTCATTGAGTTAGACAAGGTTGTGGTCCTTGTGATTAGATTAGTTAGTTTTCTGTGATTGTAGCTTTCAGACTGTCTGCCCTCTGATGGAGAAGGATAAGAGGCTTATGGAAGCTTCCTGACAGGAGAGACACTGAGGGGAAAACTGAGTCTTCTTCTGATGGGTGAGGCCATGCTCAGTAAATTTTAAATCCAATTTTGTGTTGATGGGTGGAGCTGTTTTCCCTCCCTGCTAAGTGCAAAGAAGTAGAGGAAAAGAAAAGAGTGGGAAAGACTAGAAATCTCTTCAAGAAAATTAGAGATACCAAGGGAACATTTCATGCAAAGATGGGCTAAATAAAGGACAGAAGTGGTATGGACCTAACAGAAGCAGAAAATACTAAGAAGAGTCTGGCAAGAACACAGAAGAACTGTACAAAAAAGATCTTCATGACCCAGATAATCATGATGGTGTGATCACTCACCTAGAGCCAGACATCCTGGAATGTGAAGTCAAGTGGGCCTTATGAAGCATCACTATGAACAAAGCTAGTGGAAGTGATGGAATTCCAGTTGAGCTGTTTCAAATCCTAAAAGATGATGCTGTGAAACTGTTGCAATCAATATGCCAGCAAATTTGGAAAACTCAGCAGTGTCCACAGGACTGGAAAAGCTCAGTTTTCATTCTAGTCTCTAAGAAAGGAAATGCCAAAGAATGCTCAAACTACTGAACAATTGCACTCATCTCACATGCTAGTAAAATAAAGTTCAAAATTCTCTAAGCCAGGCTTCAACAACATATGAACCGAGAACTTCCAGATATTCAAGATGATCAAATTGCCAACATCTGGTGGATCATAAAAAAAGCAAGAGAATTCCAGAAAAAACATCTATTTCTGCTTTGTTGACTATGCCAAAGCCTGTGACTGTGTGGATCACAATAAATTCTGGAAAATTCTGAAAGAGATGGAAATACCAGACCACCTGACCTGCCTCTTGAGAAATCTGTATGCATGTCAGGAAGCAACAGTTAGAACTGGACATGGAACAACAGACTGGTTCCAAATAGGAAAAGGAGTACATCAAGGCTGTATAATGTCACCCTGCTTATTTAACTTACCTGCAGAGTACATCATGAGAAACGCTGGGCTGGATGAAGCACAAGCTGGAAACAAGATTGCTGGAAGAAATATCATTAACCTCAGATATCCAGATGACACCACCCTTATGGCAGAAAGTGAAGAAGAACTAAAGAGCTTCTTGATGAAAGTCAAAGAAAAGAATGGCTTATAGCTCAACTTTCAGAAAACTAAGGTCATGGCATCTGGTCCCAACACTGCATGACAAACAGATGGCAAAACAGCAAAAACAGTGACAGACTTTATTTTTGTGGGTCCAAAATCACTGGAGATGGTGACTGCAGCCATGAAATTAAAAGATGCCTGCTCTTTGGAAGAAAAGTCATGACCAACCTGCTGCTGCTGCTGCTGCTAGACACCACCCTTATGGCAGAAAGTGAAGAAGAACTAAAGAGCTTCTTGATGAAAGTCAAAGAAAAGAATGGCTTATAGCTCAACTTTCAGAAAACTAAGGTCATGGCATCTGGTCCCAACACTGCATGACAAACAGATGGCAAAACAGCAAAAACAGTGACAGACTTTATTTTTGTGGGTCCAAAATCACTGGAGATGGTGACTGCAGCCATGAAATTAAAAGATGCCTGCTCTTTGGAAGAAAAGTCATGACCAACCTGCTGCTGCTGCTGCTGCTGCTAAATCACTTCAGTTTGGTCCAACTCTATATGACCTCATAGATGGCAGCCCACCTGGCTCCCCTATCCCTGGGATTCTCCAGGAAAGAACGCTGGAGTGGGTTGCCATTTCCTTCTCCAATGCATGAAAGTGAAAAGTGAAAGTGAAGTTGCTTAGTCGTTCATGACCAAACTAGACAGCATATTAAAAAGCAGAGACATTACTTTACCAACAAAGGTCTGTCTAGTCAAGGCTATGTTTTTTCCAGAAGTCATGTATGGATGTGAGAGTTGGACTACAGAGAAAGCTGAGTGCAAAGAATTGATGCTTTTTAACTATGATGTTAGAGAAAACTTTTGAGAGTCCCTTGGACTGCAAATAGATCAAACCAATCCATCCTAAAGAAATCAGTCCTGCATATTTATTGGAAGGACTGATGTTGAAGTTGAAACCCTAATACTCTGGCCACCTGATGCTAAGAACTGACTCATTTGACAAGACCCTGATGCTGGGAAAGTTTGAAGGCTGGAAGAGAAGGGGATGACAGAGGATGAGATGGTTGGATGGCATCACTGACTCAATGGACATGAGTTTGAGTAAACTCTGGGTGTTGGTGATGGACAGGGAGAACTGGCATGCTGCAGTCCATGGGATCACAAAGAATTGGACACAACTAAGTGACTGAACTGACCTTAAGGTTTCAGACTGTGATAGAAAGTACCCATTTGGTAAGGCCCTTTCCTCACCAGTTTCCACTGATAGGGCAAAGTCTCTATCTAAGGCAGGGTGACCAAGAAATCTGGGTTCCCAATCTCCTATTCCCCAGAACCCACTTGTAAAGCAGAAGTTGTATGCTGAGAGAAGCAAGCTGAGAAGTCAGGGGCTAGTACACCTTCTTGGTTCCTGGCTACAGGGTAGAGAGAGAAACTAGCCATGACCCCCTCCTCCAGTGCAATAGTCCAAAGATTCTGCCTTGATAAGTGGTAAACAGAATGAGTGACAGCTCTACAACTTGACCGAGGTGGATTACTTTATTTGGAACAGAGTGTGAAGGAATACATGTCTTTAGGCATTGCCCCCCCCCTAAAAAAAAAAAAAGAAGATATCTGAGTGATGGGAAATTATGAGAAGGTAATAGCACAATGAAACTAATCAACAAAAGTAACACAAAGCCACAACCTTTGACCAATCAATAACTGGGTGGACATTAAACTATGTTGACCTAAAGTGGTTCCTAGGAAGTCAAGTTTAAAAGTAAAAATTAGGGAAGAAAAAAAGCAATGGCATCTGAGGCTTCAGATTACAAAGAAAATAGACTTCATAAAATTAGACCATCCAAGTCATTAAATATACCAACATAAAATAGTCGCATCAACAAATCCTGGTAGGAAGAGGGGGTGACAGAAAACCCAGCATTGCTACTAAATGCTATTTGAAACATCCAGTTTTCAAGAAAAAAAAAAAAAGAAAGAAAGAAAGAAACAGGGTTATGTGTACCTTATACAAGGAAGAAAAAGAAAACAATAGAAATTGCTTTGGGGAGCCAGGTTTTAGACTTAGCAGACAAAGACTACAAAGCACCTATCATAAATATGTTCAAAGAATGGAAGAGAATTGTATCTACAGAATTAAAAGAAAATATCATGGCAGTGAGTCATCAAGTAGAAATGTCAATAATGAGGTTGATTTTTAAACTACTTATATTAACTATTTTAGCTATATATTTTAACTATTTAAAAAAATGAACAAATGGATATATTGGAGCTGAAATTATTATAATAGAGATGAGAACTCCACTAAAAGGACATATTTGAACTGGCAGGACAAAGAACAAGGAAACATGAAGATAGATTATCAGAACATACAGGAAAAAACTGAAAGAAAAGTATGCAGAAAAATAAATAGAATCTCAGGGACCTCTAGAACACGATTAAGAATAACAAAATATGCCTAATGGAAGTACCAGAGGAAAAGGTGAAAAAGAAAGAGGCGTAAAAGCTTTCTAAACAGGAGGAAAATATAAATCTTCACATTTATGAAGCTCAACAAATCCCAATTAGGATAAATTTTAAAACATCTATATCTAGACATATCATAGACAGAATGTTGACAGCTAATGACAATTAGATTAGATTTCATAGACACAGTACCTGAAGAACTATGGATGGAGGTTCGTGACATTGTACAAGAGGCAGTAATCAAGACCATCGCCAAGAAAAAGAAATGCAAAAATGTGAAATGGTTGTCTGAGGAGGCCTTACAAATAGCTGCGAAAAGAAGAGAAGCTAAAGGCAAAGGAGAAAAAGAAAAATATACCCATCTGAATGCAGAGTTCCAAAGAATAGCAAGGAGAGATAAGAAAGCCTTCTTCAGTGATCAGTGCAAAAAAATAGAGGAAAATAATAGATGGGAAAGACTAAAGATCTCTTCAAGAAAATTAGAGATACCAAGGGAATATTTCAGGCAAAGATGGAGACAATAAAGGACAGAAATGGCATGGACCTAACAGAGGCAGAAGATATTAAGAAGAGGTGGCAAGAATACACAGAACTGTACAAAAAAGATCTTCATCACCCAGATGATTGTGATGGTCTGATCACTCACCTAGAGCCAGACATCCTGGAATGTGAAGTCACGTGGGCCTTAGGAAGCATCACTATGAAAAAAGCTAGTGGAGGTGATGGAATTCCAGTTGAGCTATTTCAAATCCTAAAAGATGCTGCTGTGAAAGTGCTGCACTCAATATGCCATCAAATGTGGAAAATTCAGCAGTGGCCACAAGATTGGAAATTGTCAGTTTTCATTCCAGTCTCAAAGAAAGGCAATGCCAAAGAATGTTTAAACTACTGCAAAATTACACTAATCTCACACATTAGCAAAGTAATGCTCCAAATTCTCCAAGCCAGGCTTCAACAATATGTGAACCATGAACTTCCAGATGTTCCAGCTGGATTTAGAAAAGGCACAGGAATCAGAGATCAAATTGCCACATCCACTGGATCCTCAAAAATGTAAGAGAGTTCCAGGAAAACATCTATTTCTCCTTTATTGACTATGCCAAAGTTTTTGACTAGGTGGATCACAACAAAATGTGGAAAATTCTATAAGAGATGGGAATACCAGATCATCTGACCTGCCTCCTGAGAAATCTGTATGCTTCTCAAAAATCAACAATTAGAACTGGACATGGAACAGTAGACAGGTTCCAAATCGGGAAAGGAATATGTCAAGACTGTATATTGTCTTTCTGTTTATTTAACTTATATGTAGAGTATATCTTGTGAAATGTCAGGCTGGATGTAGCACAAGCTGGAATCAAGATTGCCCAGAGAAATATCAATAACTTCAGATATGCAGATGACACCACCCTTATCTCACAAAGTGAAGAAGAACTAAGAGCCTCTTGATGAAAGTGAAAGAGGAGAGTGAAAAAATTGGCATAAAGCTCAGCATTCAGAAAACGAAGATCACGGCATCCGGTCCCATCACTTCATGGGAAATAGATGGGGGAACAGTGGAAACAGTGGCAGATTTTATTTTGGGGGCTCCAAAATCACTGCAGATGGTGACTGCAGCCATGAAATTAAAAGATGCTTGCTCATTGGAAGAAAAGCTATGACTAACCTAGACAGCATATTAAAAAGCAGAGACATTACTTTGCCCACAAAGATCCATGTAGTCAAAGCTACGATTTTTCCAGTAGTTATGTATGGAAGTGAGAGTTGGACTACAGAGAAAGCTGAGCCCAAAGAATTGATGCTTTTGTATAAGGGAACGTTTAATTTTAAGGAATCGTATATGTCATTTTCTGTTCAAGGGTCTTCTGTTCCTTATCAGTTCTTGGAAAACAGGAACAAGCAGAGCTGCAAGCAGTTCTCAGGACTAAGGTCATGAGACAAAATGCATACGTGGATTCCTTTCAGTAACCTTTTACTTTTCTGTAAAACTACTTAGTCATGTTCCTATTTCCAATACCTGGATTGTCTTCTGGGCCTGTGACGATTGTTATTCCCCTAGTTACTGTTGTTATGGACCCATGACGATTGTTATTCCCTTAGGTACTGTTGCTGTGCATTTGGCTCTGGTGTTTTTGCTCAACTTTATTTTTCTGCCTAAGGCTTCCTTGTATAACAATAAATAAGTACACACTGCCATGATTAAAGCACCCTTATTTCACTAGAGACTTGGGTCCCCTGCGTCCTTCTTTTCTTTGCTTTCTCGTCATTGACTCCTGTCCCCATGTTCCAGTCTGTCAAGAAGACCATAACTCTTTGAATTATGGTGTTGGAGAAGACTCTTGAGAGTCTCTTGGACTGCAAGGGATCCAATCAGTCCATCCTAAAGGAAATCAGTCCTGAATATTCATTGGAAGGACTGATGCTGAAGCTGAAACTCCAATACTTTGGCTACCTGATGCAAAGAACTGACTCATTGGAAAAGACTCTGATTCTGTGGAAGATTGAAGCAAGGAGGGGAAGGGCACAACAGGGGATGAGACGGTTGGATGGCAGCACCATCATCTATCATCGATGGACATGAGTTTGAGTAAGTTCCGGGAGTTAGTGATGGACAGGGAGGTCTGGCGTGCTGCAGTTCTTGGGGTCGCAAAGAGATGGACATGACTGAGCGACTGACTTGAACAGCATGACAATGAGAAAATCTTAAAAGTGGCAGGAGAAAAACAATATACAATGTGAATAAGGTTAATCATTGATTTCTTAACAGAAACTGTAGAAACAAAAAGGCAATCAGTTCAGTTCAGTCGCTCAGTTGTGTCCGACTCTTTGTGACCCCATAAATCTCAGCACGCTAGACCTCCCTTTCCATCACCAACTCCTGGAGTTCACTCAAACTCACGTCCATCGAGTCTGTGATACCATCCAGCCATCTCATCCTCTGTCGTCCCCTTCTCCAAGTGCCTCCAGTCCCTTCCAGCATTTTAGTCTTTTGCAGCGAGTCACTCTTCACATGAGGTAGCCAAAGTACTGGTTTCAGCTTTAGCATCATTCCTGCCAAAGAACACCAGGGCTGATCTCCTTTAGGATGGACTGGTTGGATCGCCTTGTAGTCTAAGGGACTCTCAAGAGTCTTCTCCAACACCACAGTTCANGTGGACTGCAGAGAGTGGGGGTGGAGCATGGGCTTAGGGTGTGCAGGCTCAGAAGCTGTGGCTTGAGGGCTCTGGAGTATGGGTGCAGAACGTATTTGTGGCTCATGGACTTAGTTGTTCCACGGCATCTGGGGTCTTCCCTGACCAGGGATCGAACTGGTATTTCCTGCATTGGCAGGTGAATTCTTAACCACTAGACCACCAGGGAAGCCCCCAGAATCTTCTTACGTTTATTTTACATATGATGTCAGGAGTATTAGTTGACCTCCTTTTTGTTTTGAGCCATAACTCATAACTGGTGAACATGTAAATTTATTCTGTCCTTTGTATTATAAATAATTCTCCAGTGAACATGTTTATGACTAGAACCTTAGGATAGATGAACAGGAAAGGAAATAACCAACCTGAAGTATATGAACATATTTAAAATTTTTGATATCTTTACCAGATTATTTTCCAGAAGGAACATGCCCACATGTACTTTTACGAGCAATGTGTAAAAATACTCATTTCAAAAGATACC
>SJYX01016577.1:314400-325560 GCA_006410675.1 Oreotragus oreotragus | reverse complement strand
AAATCAGATTGATTATATTCTTTGCAGCCAAAGATGGAGAAGATCTATATAGTCAGCAAAAAAACAAGACCAGGAGCTGACTATGGCTCAGATTATGAACTCCTTATTACCAAATTCAGACTTAAATTGAAGAAAGTAGGGAAAACCACTAGACCATCTAGGTATGACCTAAATCAAATCCCTTATGATTATACAGTGGAAGTGAGAAATAGATTTAAGGGACTAGATCTGATAGATAGAGTGCCTGATGAACTATGGACTGAGGTTCATGACATTGTACAGGAGACAGGGATCAAAACCATCCCGTGGGGGGGGTGGGGCGGGGGGAGGGAATGCAGAAAAGCACAATGGCTGTCTGGGGAGGCCATACAAATTCAAAAGACACTTTTCATTATGTTAAAATATGCTAAAACTTCTATTTCATGGCAAGTCATTTACTTTTTCCCTATGCATTTAATTTTCTCTGAGACCTGTCATCTAATTAAAAACCAACTATTAAAGCTAACAAAAAGTAAAGATCTGAGATAATATTTTCTTTGAATTTGCCTGGCAGAATTTTATTCAATATGAGCAATCAAAAACCACATTTTGTGCCAAGTTATATCTGAGGATATATGCTTTTCATTGTAGGGTTTATTAACACTCTGTGATCCCAGAAATGTAATGCTGTGGCTTAGACTGTTAGGGACCGCCGCGTAAAGGACCACCAGGGAAGCCACTCAGTTAGCAATTGCTTTATTCACGAATCTGGATTCGGGCCCCCACCAGAGTAGCAGAGAATTGGAGGCCCGGAAGGAACCCGCACGCACAAGCGTTTTTAAGCCTACAGGTTGGGGCGGTGGGGGTCTAAGCTGCTTGTCGGAGCATTATTGGCTGGTTTGAAAACAGCGTTTAGTCATTTGCCATGACATTTTTGCGGTCTTTCCAAGATCCTGTCTTTTTTGCTCTTACTTCCTTATCTTGTACAAACACTGTGATTACTTTTTGGCGCCAGGGCCCGGTTCTTTCCAGCCCTGGTTAATCTTTATCTTGCCCTGGGCTAGGGGCCTGTTTCTTTTCATTTCACATTCCTTTCAAGACCAGAGCTAATCATGAGAACTGTGATGGTTGCCTACCTAACCAGTATGTTTATCTTTTAAATAAAATTGATTTCATCATTATGGAAGAAAGAAAAATGTAGCAGCCATCTGTGACATTCCTCACTTTCTCTCACACTCCATGGACAACCCACTGGGACATCCCATTGGTTCTACCTTCAGGAAATCTGAACCTGACTACCTCCTCTTGCATGCTAGCACTCTCCTGGAGCCAAGTTCATCCCTCCCTCTGAGGCCTGCAGCACTTCCTCACTTCTCTCCCTGCTTCCACCTTTGTCCTTTTATTTTTCTCAACACAGCAATCAGAGCTGTCCTCTTAAAATACAAACCAAAACAATTCAGTTTTCTCTGAAAATACAATCCATGGCTCTTGCTAGTTCACTGACAGTGTAATTAAAAGTTCTTAAAATAGTTCTATTGATTCTACACGATTAGTGCCCCTTCCTATCTCCTACTTTTCTTTTTCTTGCTTCCAGCAAGCCATGCTCATCAAATATTTGAAATACACTCCTTCCTGCCTTAAGGCCTTCACATTGTCAGTGCCTCTGCTTCAAATGGACTTCCCCCAGGTATTCACAATGTTTATCCCTGCTCTTTCAGCTTCAAGTCGTTGTTCAAGTGGTACAGGCTTACTAAGGTTTACCCCACTAATTTATGTAAAATTCATTTCACACTCCTCTGATGATCCACCTCAATCTGCCAGGCTTTTTTTCCTATAGCATTTCCTACATTATACAGTTTATTTCTTCTTTTATTTATTGTCTCTCATCACAATGAAAATATAAGCTCCACAATGATAGGGATGTCTGTTTCATTTATTTTTGACAAAAATAGTGCCTAA
Source organism: Oreotragus oreotragus (assembly GCA_006410675.1). Taxonomy (NCBI): domain Eukaryota; kingdom Metazoa; phylum Chordata; class Mammalia; order Artiodactyla; family Bovidae; genus Oreotragus; species Oreotragus oreotragus. The sequence goes on along the minus strand of SJYX01016577.1, from coordinate 323,622 downwards.
TACAGAACTGACTCTCAAAATTTGTCTGATGGGGCTTCCCAGGTAGCATTTGATCCTAGGGTCAGGAAGATACCTTGGAGAAGGAAATGGAAATGCACTCCAGTATTCTTGCCTGGTAAATCCTATGGATAGAGGAGCCTGGCAGGCTACAGTCCATGGAGCTGCAGGGAGTCAGACATGACTGAGCACACACACACACACACACACACACACACACATTTATTTGATAAAGAATTAATCTGGTCCTTTAAATAACAAGTGTTTTCTTTCAAGTGGCATACGTAGTAAGGCTTAATGTCAATTTTTGTAATAGCTTTTATTTGTTTGATGAAGCTTCTAAAATAGTATTTTAATATAATGGCATCTCATTCTAATACAAAAGGGAGAAGTATATTGCCCATATATCAGTCACTTTGAGTGATTAATCAAAATCTGAACATTTATGATCCTGAAAAATTTCAGTGTTTCCTGGAGAGAAAACAAAGGAAGGAAATTAACTATTGTCAACTGCTTTAAATTTATTACAGTTGAACATTAAGCACTTATGCATATGCTATTTCTTTCTTTTTAAAAATTTGTGATTAATTTATTAATTTTTAAATGAATTACCAAAGAATGCATAACTGACGTTTCCATGAAGCTTTTAAGATTCTAAATTCTATGTTCTTTTCATGTAAGAAAAAAGTAAAATTATCATGCAAAGTAATTTCATCAGACTTTCATGGCATAAAATGGGTACAAAGTAAAAATCTGGAATATGATAGTAGTAATATTATAACATTAAATATTTAAAGGATTAAAAAAATGAATATTCACAAAATAAGAAACTGACATACTACTTTAGCAATCAACTTACTTAAAATGTTCAGGTCGTATTCTCATTTCTTTCTGCAATATCTAACCTCACCAGGATATCCTCTACAACAGAGTGAGCTTTGAAGTTCACAAAATTTGATTCAACATAGGCATATCGACCTAACTTCAAAGGGATTTACACTGCTGAAGAATTTCACTGAGTTCAAGAAAGAAAGGAGAATTTCAACTTCCAGTGAAATCTAACTTCAATGTACCTGGTACCTTCAACAAAACTAGACACATCTGGATATAAAAAACTGGGATTTGAAAGTACAGTTTAATCTGCACAGAGCATTTATTTTAAATTTCCTGTTTGGTGAATGTGTATTGTGATGTGACAATGAAACAAAAAGTTTGGAGCTTAGCATTTTGGAGATAAATCTTTGCTGAGAAACCTATTTCTAGGTAAGAAACAACATTGACATAAGCTTATTTTTTCCTTGCTTTTTCATTTGTGCAGCACTGATTTGCTAATTTAATTTTAACATTCCCCACAAAAGCTTTTTCTAAAACTCTACTTGTTTTTCATAATCATGAGTTGGGGCTTGATTTTATTTAATTCAATACAAACTTCCAGCCTGAAAATTACTATAATTACTTTCTGAAGTTTTCTTCAGTGTGTCTTGATGTTTTATTATTCTCTCTCTTGTGGCCACAGCATAATCCCTCCAGCCACCACTTCTTCCCTCCCCCCACTCTATTATAGTCCTGTTAACACTTCTAGCTATGGAAATGTTACTTATTCTAAAAGACCCACTCAAAATTTTAAACTATTTTTCTATGTTTCCTGTTATTCCTGAGGTTATATATTTTAGCATCTAAACATTCACTTGTATGAATAAAAGAATATAGCTCATTTATATCTCCCAATTAATCCTTGTTTCTGATTCTAGTGAAGAAAAAAATTACTCATTTTGAGCCAAACTGTTACACTGAATATTTACACAACTTTCTCCATCATATAAAATATATATATCAGTTCAGTTCAGTCGCTCAGTCATGTCTGACTCTTTGCAACCCCATGAACTGCAGCACGCCAGGCTTCCCTGTCCATCACCAACTCCCGGAGTTCACTCAAACTCACATCCATCGAGTTGGTGATGCCATCCAGCCATCTCATCTTCTGTCGTCCCCTTCTCCTCCTGCTCCCAATCCGTCCCAGCATCAGAGTCTTGAGCAAAAAGTGATGACTGTTTATAATTATCAAATAAAGCCCTATTCTTGAAGGGTAAATACTCTGCAATGACAATGCATACACCTTTTTTAATACAAAATTCTTTTACTAGCATTCTCTTCTATAACCCTCATAATAATGCTATTGATGTTCAGATTTTATGTAAATGAAGTATTTGAAAAAGTATTACTTTATGTGAAGTTGGAGAGATTGATATCCAGTAATAGAAATCTTAATAACTTAATTTTATTCATCTATTTTTATGGATAAGTCAGTATGCTAACCTATAAGAAATGTGCTATTATAATCCTCATTCTGTTAATGAGGACATTAAGATTTAGAGAGATGAAATCACTAACCCATGCTTACAGAGTGAGAGTCAATATTCAAATCCATGTCTTTTCTCTTTAGAACAAAATTCTTCACTTTTACTAGAATTTAGAATGAAGGTACCTTAGGAATTATTAGGCCCAAATCCCTCATCTTATATATGAAGAACTTGAGGAAAAAATATTCTGCCAGAATCCACTAGACTTTCAGATAAAATCTATTCTTCAAGCTTCTGGACTCTACATTTACCACCTCAGCCTGCCAGGGCTGCTCCCCACTCTCATTCCCAGGAGTGGTCCACGGTTCACATCTTTTAAGAGTCAGAGCCTACTGGCTGCTCAGTTTCCAGCAGCAGCTCACTCATTCCCCTGCACTAAAGTGGGGTTCCATTTCCCCTTTGACTTTCAGTTCAGTTCAGATGCTCAGTCATGTCCGACTCTTTGCAACCCAATGGACTGCAACACACCAAGCCTCCCTGTCCATCACCAACTCACGAAGTTCACCCAAACCCATGTCCATAGAGTTGGTGATGTCATCCAACCATCTCATCCTCTGCTGTCCCCTTCTCCTCCTGCCATCAATCTTTCCCAGCATCAGGGTCTTTTCAAATAAGTCAGCTCTTCTCATCAGGTGGCCAAAGTATTGGAATTTCAGCTTCAGCATCAGTCCTTCCAATGAATATTCAGGACTGATTTCCTTTAGGGTTGACTGGCTTGATCTCCTTGCAGTCCAAGGGACTCTCAAGAGTCTTCTCCAACACCACAGTTCAAAGCATCAGTTCTTCTGTGCTCAGCTTTCTTTATAGTCCAACTCTCACATCCATACATGACCACTGGAAAAACCATAGCCTTGACTAGATGGACCTTTGTTGGTAAAGCAATGTCTCTGCTTTTTAATATGCTGATTAGTTTTGTTACAACATTTCTTCTGAGGAGTAAGTGTCTTTTAATTTCATGGCCGCAGTCACCATCTGCAGTGATTTTGGAGGCCAGAAAAATAGTCAGCCACTGTTTCCCCATCTATTTTCCATGAAGTGATGGGACCTGATGCCATGATCTTAGTTTTCTGAATGTTGAGTTTTAAGCCAACTTTTTTGCTTTTGTCTTTTACTTTCATCAAGAGGCTCTTTAGTTCTTCTTCACTTTCTGCTGTAAGGGTGTGTCTTTTAGCTTTGAAGAAGAGTCTCAAAATAGTGAGTTTACTCTTGATCTGTATTTGGGGAGAAACAAACCTATTGAGTATGTTGATTCTTTGGTATGTTGATATGCATATATGTATATACAGAAAGAGAAAAAGACAAAGAGAAATAGGAATTGACTCATGTGATCATGAAAGCCAAGAAATCCCATAATTTGCCATCTATAAGCTGGAAACCCAGGACAGTCAGTGGTGTGTAATTGAGCCCTAGTCTGGAGGCCTCAGAATCAGGAGTACCAATGTCCCAAGACAGGAGAAGATGGATGCCTCAGACAGTGGGATTTGCCCTTTCTCCTTTAGTTCTATTGAAGCCCTCCAAGGATTGGGTGATGCCCACCTACATTGGGGAGGACCATCTACTTTATTCAGTTTACTAATTCAAATGCTAATCTCTTCTAGGAAAACCTTCATAGATAATACAAAATTTTACCAGCTACCTGGGCATCCCTTAGCTGAGTCAATCACACATAAAGTTAACCATCAAAATGGAATATAAGACTGAGGGAGATTATCATATTAATTCTGGTACTAGGTCCAGATTTTGGTTAAAGAAAAAGAACACATTTTCTACAGGTGTATTCATAGTCCTGTTTGTCTTCCATGATTGTTTCCAAGTCTGTATCCAATACCATAGTGCTCATTAAAAAAAAAAAAAAAAAAAAAAAACCTTTTATAGCATAAATAGCCTTGAATATGTTTGACAAAATGTAGGTATTAGAAGATTTAAAGCATTTACTTCACTTGTAGTCATTTAATACATTTAAAAATGTTTCTATTTTGCAATTGTTGAGGCTAAGGATACATACTGTCTCTTATACACATCTAGATGTGTATAAGAGACAGGCCCAGGACAGAGCAGCATCGCTGNAATAGCCTTGAATATGTTTGACAAAATGTAGGTATTAGAAGATTTAAAGCATTTACTTCACTTGTAGTCATTTAATACATTTAAAAATGTTTCTATTTTGCAATTGTTGAGGCTAAGGATACATAAGATGAAAAAGACATAGTCCCTAAGCAAAATGGCTTAACTTTCAGGAGAATATTTAATATTTAAACAGAATGGTTTAAGTTTCAGGAGAATATTCAATATTCTATATAAATAACATATTTCAACTTAATGTGATATATTGGTGCTAAAAATCATTTCATCTTGAATTGAAGCAAGTAAAAATGAATTAATGCATAGTGATTTACTTTTAAGTAAAATATTGAATTCCAAAAAAAATTTTTAAAAGGGATAATAATTAAAAAAAATTATTTGGATATGTTTTGGAGAAAAAAAGCAAAGCATGATAGGTTTAACTGAGGAGCTTAACTTAGAAATTTTAGACCTCAAAATATAATTTCTTTAGATTTTTTCATAAAGCTACCTACAGCAGAGATTGTTAGGGGGTAATCAAACATGTTTCCTTTCCTACTAGGAACACAACTAGACTAAATTATCCTACTTTCTTTTCAGTTAGTCTACTAAGTTTTTACCAATAGCATGTAAGTGAAAATAGTGAGCATCACTTGTAGGTATGACCATAAAAACTTCCCATGTATGAATCCTAGGTATTCTTTCTCTTCCCAGTTGGATGCAGATAAGCATACTGCCTGGTGGGATAGGGGCACCATAAATGAAAGGACCTGGATCTCTAAATCAGTGAGTAGAGGAGCATCTCTCAGTAATCAGAGACATCTTTTTATGGCTTTTAAGTGAGTAAGAAATATGCTTCAATAATGGTTGGGCCATTATAATTTGTGGGTTATTTCATACATTAGAGAGCATTATCCTAATATGCGAGCCCTTATTTTTTTAACTGAAAATTAAACACAATGCTACCTTTTCTGTCATACAAGTATTGAATATAATTTATGGAAATTACAGAGTTTTAAAGCACATATTTTAGAGAATATTGTTGCTGTTTAGTTGCTAAATTGTGTCTGACTCCTTTGTGACCCCATGGACTGTAGCCCACCGAGCTCCTTGTCCATGTGGTTTTCCAGGTAAGAATACTGAAGTGAGTTGCCGCTTCCTTCCCTAGAGATCTTCCCAACCCAGGGATCAAACCTGCATCTCCTCCATTGGCAGGTAGATTTTTTACCACTGAACCAGCAGGGAAGCCCTTAGAGAATATTAGCCTCATTTTAGAGAGGAAATTGATCTAAGTTACCAGGACTAATTCCAACCCTTTCTCTTTGTTCCCTCAGCTCTCATTTGATAGCTGTTTCTAAAATTGCTACATTTCCCTTCTCTTTTTACCCTTTCAGTTACCTCATTAGTGACAAAACAACAGTTGTCTATATTAAATGCCTAGTGTTCAAATAACTGGTGTAGTTTCTGTCCACTTTTTGGACCCTGGTATGGACACAGGAGGCATTCTTCCATCCTTTCCCAGAGATGGAAGTAAAGAAGGATATGAAGCAAATGACAACTTATCCTGACTATCTTTTCTGAAATTGTATAGGGAATTTGGGTACTTACTTCAGTGGTCCCAAATACTTCCTTCTACACTGGATTATGAGTAGAATATATATGACACAGGGGCCATTCCTAGACAACTTTGGCTCTTTCAGTAGCTTTGTTTCATGTCAAGATATACATGCATTCTTCACTGTAGTTGAGAATGACTAACTCCTGCTATAGTCATTATTGGTTATTTTAAATAAATAGGTTTTCAAAAACAGTAGATCAAAAACTCAAATTGTATTTTCTAGCTTCATTTTTTTCCCCTCCTAGGAATTGCTTAAAATTGTTAGCAAGGTGACCTTAAAAAATATCTCCATTTGCCCAGTTTTAGGTTCTCATTTATATTGTCTAAATAGTCTGGATCTTTTTTCCACCAATATTGTTCTCTACTAATGAAGTGCGGTAAGCATATCTGTACATCATGGTTCTTACATTCAACTAAAATTCTTAGATTCATTTAAACATTCACTCAAAATAAAGCCAGATTTATTATTTGTATTTTCACCCTACATACACTAGAAGATATACTGCCCAATTTTTATCCACACATGACTTTTCTCCCCATTTACTTGATTCTCACTATTCACTATATGTGAATATGTATATTCACATATATGTACCTCATGCACCTGACTCTATTATTCTCCCCACAGAGGTAACAATAGGACTCTTACCTGCTTAATTTCTGATTAGAAAATCTTCTTGGACAGCTTCAGAAATTAAAATTCTTTCCCCACAATTCAGAAAAAAAAATGTAGCTAATATTTCATTTCTTAAAGCAAAATAATTAAACATGTAACTTTGCTATAGTCACTTGGGAGTTTTTAACTGTTCCCTTTCTAGAAGCTGTTTTCCCTTCCTAGTAGATTTACCTATTTTGAGCTTGACACACCTGGACACATCCTGAAGGGTATAGATGAAGGCAATGGCCAACACAGCTGTCTCTCACAAATCTCCCTCCTGTGTAACCCTATCTAACTATCACAGAGCTCTAAGACTCTCTTCTTAAGTCCAACCTACTTCCATCTCTGCCTAGAAAATTCCTGAGGAATTTTAAAGATTACCTTAGCTGACTGACCTGAAGCTAAGATCTATTACACAAGTTCAGAAAAGTGAATTCCTCTTTTCAGACCAACTGATGTTTTCAAGGGTAAGGCTAAGCAAAGCAAAATCGTTAGAACCCTCACTCATTTGGGGCTTGTTAACCCCATTTATCAGTTAGTGTCACTAAACAATAGTTGTTAAGGCTTAGGAATAGGAAGACAGAGAAGCATAAAATGTATGTGAGCTTGATGATAAAAAAGTGATAAGAAAGATCCTTTCCATGATGTAACTATTCTATATTTTGGCTGTTTGGCTGTGTTCATAGATACATGAACTGTACATTAATAAAATTATATAAAACCAAAAACGCACAAACACAAACACATAAAATGGCATTTTAAAATGTGGAAAAATACAAAATATGGAGAAACATTGAATTAGCTTTGAAAATATACTTGATAAAATATAACCAATCAAGAAAAAAGTAATATAAGGAATTAAAGAAGCTGTATGTAAAACCTGATTTAGAGAAATACATTTATTTAATGGACTGAATCTAATCAAAATTTTAAAATACACTAAAATATTGAAAGAAAAATTACTTACCACCAAATATATTTCTACTAGCATAAAAGACAAAGTCATGACATCTAGAGTCAGTAAAAAATCATAAACTGATGAATACAAAAGTAAATCCACTAATGTTCCATTACTTAGAGAAAGTAGTCAATAGAAACACCTTTATGGTGAGTGAGGTAGAGAAAGTAGGAAGCTTAAGTCTTAAATATTAGGCTTAGCTCAATGGGTTAATAGTGAAATCACTCATCAAGATAGAGATTATAGGAAAATAAAAAGATAAATGGACAGATAATCATTTGGACCATGTTGACTTTGAAGATCCCAGAGGCAGAGGTAGACAGCAAGTATATGAGACTACAGGGTTTTCCTGATGGTACAGTGGTAAAGAATCTACCTGCCCATGCAGGGAGACATGGGCTTGATCTTGAGCTGGAAAAATCCCCTGGAATAGGAAACGGCAACCTGCTCCAGTATTCTTTCCTGGAAGATCCCATGCAAGCCCATCCCTGATGGGCTGCAGTTTATGGGGTCACAAAAGAATCAGTTGTGACTGAGCACAGCATAGAGTACACAGCATATGAGACTACAGCTCAGAGAGTTGTAAGCTAGTGTTTTTGTCTGAATGATGACCACTGAAAACTCAGACTATGGAAAAAATCTCCCAAGATCAATTGCAGTGAGATAACAAAAAGGGCAAGAACAGAATTGTAGAAATAAGAGTATTTAAAGAATGTGAAGAGGAAGAAAAGGCTAAGAAGGATACTAAAGGGGATATTGAGGATACTGAAGGGGACCTACTAGAAGGTGTGTAACAGAAACAGAAGAGGATAAATTTTTTGGGAAGGGAATGATGCTGCTACTGCTGCTAAGTCACTTCAGTCATGTCCGACTCTGTGTGACCCCATAGACGGCAGCCCACCAGGCTCCCCCATCCCTGGGATTCTTCAGGCAAGAATACTGGAGTGGGTTGCCATTTCCTTCTCCAATGCATGAAAGAGAAAAGTGAAAGTGAAGTTGCTCAGTCTGTCCGACTGTTAGCGACCCCATGGACTGCAGCCCACCAGGCTACTCTGTCCATTGGATTTTCCAGGCAAGAGTACTGGGGTGGGGTGCCATTGCCTTCCCTGGGAAGGGAATGATAGATATTGTAAAACAAAAAAGGGGTCAAACAAGACATACTGAAGTGAAAGTAGAAATTTATAAATAATTGAGACATCATTATTGACCTTAAAGCAGTTTCAGTTTAAAGATTGGGGTTTGAGATAGAAGAGGTATTAGGTAGAGAGATGATTGTTTTCAGTTGACAATGGAGTGGGAGGTGAGGAAGTGAAGATATTCAATGGGACTTATATTTGAGAATATTTCCTTTTAACAGAAGAAAAAAGGGCCCTGTTGGACCCTAAAAGGTAAATTTTAAATATGAAAATGACTAAAGCTTCCCAGGTGGCTCACTGGTAAAGAATCTGCCTTCCAAGAAGATGTGGATTCAATCCCTGGGTCAGGAAGATCCTTTGCAGAAGGAAATGGTGCACTCCAGTATTCTTGCTGGGAAATTCCGTGGACAGAGGAGCCTGGCAGGCTATAGTCC
>SJYX01016577.1:301214-314235 GCA_006410675.1 Oreotragus oreotragus | reverse complement strand
AAAAAAAAAAAAAAAAAAAAAAGCATTTATGCATAGATTGTAGGAAAGTAGCTAATAAAGAGAAATTTCAAATTATATAAGAGGAAGAGAAACAAAACTACAGTTGGAACATGGCTCTGTTCCTAGATACATGAAAGTGAGTACAATATAATTTATATTTTAATATCAGCTGAAATTTCTGTAAGTGGAATTAAAAAGATATACTTCTTTTATTTTTTCAGTGTCTTGTGATTCATACACAATTTCAAAATTGAAATGTAGTTCAAATAAGGTAATTCAAAATAATTACACAATTGATGGGATTAATGGGCTGTGACCATAGAGCAGTATAATTTATTTAGCTCAACACTTTTAAACCTTGTCATCAATGTGACAGCATAGACTTGTTCTTTCCAAATAATATTTGATTAAAACATTTTACAATCCCAATCACCATCACTGTGTGACATTCTATGGCAAGGAGTGTGTTATACTATATTATTTCACACATAGAGGCACTGATGACACTTAGCCTTCAACGTGAATGAATATTGTGCATTTCATGCTCTGTCATGTCTAATTGCATTAATAGACACATGTGTGACAAGGTTCATAATCTATGGCTATTTTATAACATTTTTAAATGCACTTGTCACAAATGGAGTAGCCAAGAGTTTCATCAAGCAATTCTGTTTCCAGAAAGTGTGTGTCTCCAGAAGCAGGTTGTCACTTTAAGTGATATAAGTCGCTTTTATCTGTGTAAGGTTGAAAAGGCACATATAATTTTAGTAATTCTTGACTTATATCACATTCTGATCAGGACTCTCATTTACCATTGTCACTTTTCTTTCTATGGGGTGGATATGCTTAGCCCTATCCTTAGCAAAGTTTAACTTTGCAAGCTTCCATTTCATAACTATAAAAGAGAGCTAATAATAAGCTTACCAAAAAGCTTACATTATATAAGATAATGCATAAAGACCCTAGAACCTGGGAAATACTATACTCTAAAATAAAACATTTTTATTTCCATATTACAAATTAAAAATAGGATGGTGACAATGTTTTGAAATCACAAGGAACTAGATAAAAAAACTCTAAAATTGGTCATTTGAATATTCTGGACTCACCATAACTTTATGAAAATTTATTTTATTCTCTCTGGACTGAGATTTTAGAAACTTATAGAAAACAAAGTTTTATAGATTCCTATTTTGTTGATGATTGACTTTATTAAGCAGTTCTTCCTAGATCTATGGTTTCCAAGAAGTTGTGACAGAGAGGGCAGCATGCAGCAACAGCCCAGACAATGGCTACTTTCTGTCTATCTTTTATTAGTTGTCTTGAAACTCCTTTCCTAAGAATATGAGACTATAAGATTGCTAAAATTTCATGTGAAAAATCACTTTGTTGATGAAATTCAAGAGTTCTTGTTATGCTTGTGTGCATGCATAGGTGCTCGGTCATGTTTGACTCTTTGTGATCTCATGGACGGTAGCCTGCCAGACTCCTTCTGTCCATGAGATTTTCCAGGCAAAAATATTGAAGTGGGTTGCCATTTCCTCTTCTAGGGGATATTCCCCACCCAGGGATCAAATCCATGTCTCCTGCATCTCCTGTACTGGCAGGCGGATTCTTTACCACTGAGCCACCTGAGAAGCCCCTCTTGTTATACTTGCTCTTAGACAATAATTGTAAAGTTTTAAAATGTCTATTATTGTAGGCAAGGAAAACCAACTTCTGCATGCTTCAGACAAATATTTTTTGAATAAGGCCAAGAATTCTGTTTAGGTTCCAACACAGAAAACAAAAGAATAGGCACTGGACTTCCTCCATCAGAAAATGACCAAGTATTGGAGAATAAGACCCAGATTATTGTGTAAGAGAAAGTGTGTAATAAATTGAAATATTTGAACTACACAAAATGTTAGCAGAGATTAGAAGACCCAGTAAAAAAATTTTAAAAATTGGTGTCAGTGTCCACATTATGGTGCTTGCTCTTGCCAAGAGGTCAGGCTTGATGAATTCAGGAGGTCAAAGTATAAGAAGATCAGGTGCTTTATCAGGTGACTGAGAGTCTCCCTGTTTATACAACCAAGATTTCTTGAGAGGGAAGCCTCTTACTCCTCTTCAAGCTAGAAAAAGTTTTGGTATTAATACATTAATAACTAGGCTTGGGTCAAGAAAGTCAAAACGGCAACAAAAATAACAGCTCTTCCAAAGGACCCAAAGAACCAGGTCAAGGAAGTGTTGGCAGAATGATAATTATAATACACATTATTATTATACATAGCAGCAAAATAGAACTGTTGAAAACCTGCCTATGAAAATAAGAGATTGTCTAGGGATATTCAAGTGCAATATACACATACACATAAATATCCCATGAGATTTGGTGACTAAGGAACCCATGATTTTTCCACTTAAAATCTCAGATAAATTTACAGAGAGAATAGTAAGTGGTGAAACAAAGATTAGTAGCCTAGAATATCCAGTGCAACAAATATCTCAAACCACAGTGCAAAAATAAAGAAATCCTAAGACGAAAATAAAGAAATCCTAAGACAAAAATAAAAGAGACTTGAAAATAGATTCAAGAGATCTCATACATAGGAAAAGAAAGAAAGAAGATGAAGCTGAATGGTTCTATGAAGACCTACAAGACCTTCTAGAACTAACACCCCCAAAAGATGTCCTTTTCATTATAGGGGATTGGAATGCAAAAGTAGGAAGTCAAGAGATAGCTGAAGTGACAGGAAAATTTGGCCCTGGAATACAAACAAAGCTGGTCAAAGGCTAACAGAGTTTTGCCAAGAGAACATACTGGTCATAGCAAACACCCTCTTCCAAAAACACAAATGATAAATCTACACAGGGACATCACCAAATAATCAATACCAAAATCAGATTGATTATATTCCTTGCAGCTGAAGATGGAGAACATCTATACAGTGAGCTGAAAAAAGACCAGGAGCTGACTGTTGTACAGATCATGAACTCCTGATTGCCAAATTCAGACTTAAATTGAAGAAAGTAGGGAAAACCACTAGAACATCCAGGTATGACCTAAATCAAATCCCTTATGTTTATACAGTGGAAGTGACAGATTCAAGGGATTAGATCTGACAGGGTGCCTAAAGAACTTTGGAAGGAGATTTGTGGCATTGTATAGGAGGCAGCAATCAAGACTATCCCCAAGGAAAAGAAATGCAAATAGGCAAAATAATTGTCTGAGGAGACCTTACAAATAGCTGAGAAAAGAAGAGAAGTGAAAGGCAAAGGAGTAAAGGAAAGATATACCCATTTGAGGGCAGAGTCCCAAAGAATAACAAGGAAACATGAGAAAGCCTTCCTCATTGATCAATGCAAAGAAATAGAGGAAAACAACAGAATGGGAAATACTAGAGATCTCTTCAAGAAAGGTAGAGATATCAAGGGAACATTTCATGCAAAGATGGGCACAATAAAGGGCAGAAATTGTATGGACCTAACAGAAGCAGAAGATATTAAGAAGAGGTGGCAAGAATACACAGAAGAACTATACAAAAAAGATCTTCATGACCCAGATAACCACGATGATGTGATCAATCACCTAGAGACAGACATCCTGGAATTTGAAGTCAAGTGGGCTCTAGGAACGAAGCTAGTGGAAGTGATGGAATTCCAGTTGACTTATTTCAAATCCTAAAGATGATGCCGTGAAAGTGCTGCACTCAATATGCCAACAAATTTGGAAAACTCAACAGGGGCCACAGAACTGGAAAAGGTCAGTTTTCATTTCAATCCCAAAGAAGGGCAATGTCAAAGAATGGTCAAACTACTGTACAATTGCACTTTTCTCACACACTAGCAAGGTAATGCTCAAAATGTTCCAAGCCAGGTTTCAACAGTATGTGAGCCATAAACTTCCAGATGTTCAAGCTAAATTTAGAAAGTTGAAGGAACCAGAAATCAATTGCAAGCATCCGATGGATCATAGAGAAAGCAAGATAATTCCAGAAAAACATCTGCTTCTGCTTTATCAGCTATGCCAAAGCCTTTGTTTGTGTGGATCACAACAAACTGTGGAAAATTCTGAAAGAGATGGGAATACCAGACCACCTGATCTGCCTCCTGAGAAATCTGTATGAGGTCAAGAAGAAACCATTAGAAGTGGACATGGAACAACAGACTGGTTCCAAATTGGGAAAGGATTATGTCTAGGCTGTGTATTGTCATGCTGTTTATTTAACTTATATGCAGAGTACATCATGAGAAATGCTGGGCTGGAGGAAGCACAAGCTGGAATCAAGATTGCTGGGAGAAATATCAACAACTTCAGATATGCAGATGACACCACCCTTATGGCAGAAAGGGAAGAACTAAAAAGCCTCTTGATGAAAGTGAAAGAGCAAAGCAAAAAATTTGGCTTAAAATTCAACATTCTGAAAACTAAGATCATTCCATCACTTCATGGCAAATAGATGGGGAAACAATGGAAACAGTAAGAGACTTTACTTTTTGCAGCTCCAAAATCACTGCAGATGGTGACTGTATCCATGAAATTAAAAGATGCTTGCTCCTTCGAAGAAAAGCTATGACCAACCTAGACAGTGTATTAAAAAATAAAGATATTACTTTGCCAACAAGGGTCCATCCAGTTAAAGCTATTGTTTTTCCAGTTGTCATGTATGGATGGGAGAGTTGGGTTATAAAGAAAGCTGAGTGCTGAAGAATTGATGCTTTTGAACTGTGGTGTTGGAGAAGACTCTTGAGAGTCCCTTGGACTGCAAGGAGAACAAGCCAGTCAATCTTAAAGGAAATCATTCCTTAATATTCATTGGAAGGACTGATGCTGAAGCTGAATCTTCAATACTTTGGCCATTTGATACAAAAACTGACTCATTTGAAAAGACCCTGATGCTTGGAAAGGTTGAGGGCAGGAGTAGAAGGGAACAACAGAGGATGAGATAGAATTGATGCTTTTGAACTGTGGTGTTGGAGAAGACTCTTGAGAGTCCCTTGGACTGCAAGGAGAACAAGCCAGTCAATCTTAAAGGAAATCATTCCTTAATATTCATTGGAAGGACTGATGCTGAAGCTGAATCTTCAATACTTTGGCCATTTGATACAAAAACTGACTCATTTGAAAAGACCCTGATGCTTGGAAAGGTTGAGGGCAGGAGTAGAAGGGAACAACAGAGGATGAGATGGTTGGATGGCATCACCAACTCAATGGACATGAACTTGAGCAAGCTCTAGGAGAGTTGATGAACAGGAAAGCCTGGTGTGCTTCAGTCCATGAGGTCCCAAAGAGTTGGACACAACTGTGTCTGAACTGAACTGAACATATATAGGAACTTCAGAAGGAAAATAAAAAGATAATAAGGGTGAGGCAATAATTAAGCAAATACTCAAAGTAAAACCATCAACCAAAAAAACAGTTTATATGTTTAAGGGGATCTCTGAGTTTCAGGCTAGTCGCACAACAATGCAACTTCTAACTGAAAGTATTAAAGAGAAAATGTCATAAGTTTCTAGACAGAAGAAAAACAATTTATACATAAAGGAAATAGAGCAAAATATTTCAGGGCATGAAAAAATTATTAGTAATTCTCAGTCATACTAAAAATTTGAGGAAAATATTTGAAGGAAGTTTCTAATCTAATACCAGATGAAAAATAATAAAGATTTCAAGCTGAGAAAAGAATAAATAAGGAAAGAAGCAACAAATCTTGTGAAATATATTTATATTTAAGGATAGAGTACTCTCACCTGGAAAATCCCGTGGGTGGAGGAGCCTGGTTGGCTGCAGTCAATGGGGTCGTGAAGAGTCAGACACGACTGAGCGACTTCACTTTGACTTTTCACTTTCATGCATTGGAGAACTGCCTATGAAAATAAGAGATTGTCTAGGGATATTCAAGTGCAATATACACATACACATAAATATCCCATGAGATTTGGTGACTAAGGAACCCATGATTTTTCCACTTAAAATCTCAGATAAATTTACAGAGAGAATAGTAAGTGGTGAAACAAAGATTAGTAGCCTAGAATATCCAGTGCAACAAATATCTCAAACCACAGTGCAAAAATAAAGAAATCCTAAGACGAAAATAAAGAAATCCTAAGACAAAAATAAAAGAGACTTGAAAATAGATTCAAGAGATCTCATACATAGGAAAAGAAAGAAAGAAGATGAAGCTGAATGGTTCTATGAAGACCTACAAGACCTTCTAGAACTAACACCCCCAAAAGATGTCCTTTTCATTATAGGGGATTGGAATGCAAAAGTAGGAAGTCAAGAGATAGCTGAAGTGACAGGAAAATTTGGCCCTGGAATACAAACAAAGCTGGTCAAAGGCTAACAGAGTTTTGCCAAGAGAACATACTGGTCATAGCAAACACCCTCTTCCAAAAACACAAATGATAAATCTACACAGGGACATCACCAAATAATCAATACCAAAATCAGATTGATTATATTCCTTGCAGCTGAAGATGGAGAACATCTATACAGTGAGCTGAAAAAAGACCAGGAGCTGACTGTTGTACAGATCATGAACTCCTGATTGCCAAATTCAGACTTAAATTGAAGAAAGTAGGGAAAACCACTAGAACATCCAGGTATGACCTAAATCAAATCCCTTATGTTTATACAGTGGAAGTGACAGATTCAAGGGATTAGATCTGACAGGGTGCCTAAAGAACTTTGGAAGGAGATTTGTGGCATTGTATAGGAGGCAGCAATCAAGACTATCCCCAAGGAAAAGAAATGCAAATAGGCAAAATAATTGTCTGAGGAGACCTTACAAATAGCTGAGAAAAGAAGAGAAGTGAAAGGCAAAGGAGTAAAGGAAAGATATACCCATTTGAGGGCAGAGTCCCAAAGAATAACAAGGAAACATGAGAAAGCCTTCCTCATTGATCAATGCAAAGAAATAGAGGAAAACAACAGAATGGGAAATACTAGAGATCTCTTCAAGAAAGGTAGAGATATCAAGGGAACATTTCATGCAAAGATGGGCACAATAAAGGGCAGAAATTGTATGGACCTAACAGAAGCAGAAGATATTAAGAAGAGGTGGCAAGAATACACAGAAGAACTATACAAAAAAGATCTTCATGACCCAGATAACCACGATGATGTGATCAATCACCTAGAGACAGACATCCTGGAATTTGAAGTCAAGTGGGCTCTAGGAACGAAGCTAGTGGAAGTGATGGAATTCCAGTTGACTTATTTCAAATCCTAAAGATGATGCCGTGAAAGTGCTGCACTCAATATGCCAACAAATTTGGAAAACTCAACAGGGGCCACAGAACTGGAAAAGGTCAGTTTTCATTTCAATCCCAAAGAAGGGCAATGTCAAAGAATGGTCAAACTACTGTACAATTGCACTTTTCTCACACACTAGCAAGGTAATGCTCAAAATGTTCCAAGCCAGGTTTCAACAGTATGTGAGCCATAAACTTCCAGATGTTCAAGCTAAATTTAGAAAGTTGAAGGAACCAGAAATCAATTGCAAGCATCCGATGGATCATAGAGAAAGCAAGATAATTCCAGAAAAACATCTGCTTCTGCTTTATCAGCTATGCCAAAGCCTTTGTTTGTGTGGATCACAACAAACTGTGGAAAATTCTGAAAGAGATGGGAATACCAGACCACCTGATCTGCCTCCTGAGAAATCTGTATGAGGTCAAGAAGAAACCATTAGAAGTGGACATAGAACAACAGACTGGTTCCAAATTGGGAAAGGATTATGTCTAGGCTGTGTATTGTCATGCTGTTTATTTAACTTATATGCAGAGTACATCATGAGAAATGCTGGGCTGGAGGAAGCACAAGCTGGAATCAAGATTGCTGGGAGAAATATCAACAACTTCAGATATGCAGATGACACCACCCTTATGGCAGAAAGGGAAGAACTAAAAAGCCTCTTGATGAAAGTGAAAGAGCAAAGCAAAAAATTTGGCTTAAAATTCAACATTCTGAAAACTAAGATCATTCCATCACTTCATGGCAAATAGATGGGGAAACAATGGAAACAGTAAGAGACTTTACTTTTTGCAGCTCCAAAATCACTGCAGATGGTGACTGTATCCATGAAATTAAAAGATGCTTGCTCCTTCGAAGAAAAGCTATGACCAACCTAGACAGTGTATTAAAAAATAAAGATATTACTTTGCCAACAAGGGTCCATCCAGTTAAAGCTATTGTTTTTCCAGTTGTCATGTATGGATGGGAGAGTTGGGTTATAAAGAAAGCTGAGTGCTGAAGAATTGATGCTTTTGAACTGTGGTGTTGGAGAAGACTCTTGAGAGTCCCTTGGACTGCAAGGAGAACAAGCCAGTCAATCTTAAAGGAAATCATTCCTGAATATTCATTGGAAGGACTGATGCTGAAGCTGAATCTTCAATACTTTGGCCATTTGATACAAAAACTGACTCATTTGAAAAGACCCGGATGCTTGGAAAGGTTGAGGGCAGGAGTAGAAGGGAACAACAGAGGATGAGATGGTTGGATGGCATCACCAACTCAATGGACATGAACTTGAGCAAGCTCTAGGAGAGTTGATGAACAGGAAAGCCTGGTGTGCTTCAGTCCATGAGGTCCCAAAGAGTTGGACACAACTGTGTCTGAACTGAACTGAACATATATAGGAACTTCAGAAGGAAAATAAAAAGATAATAAGGGTGAGGCAATAATTAAGCAAATACTCAAAGTAAAACCATCAACCAAAAAAACAGTTTATATGTTTAAGGGGATCTCTGAGTTTCAGGCTAGTCGCACAACAATGCAACTTCTAACTGAAAGTATTAAAGAGAAAATGTCATAAGTTTCTAGACAGAAGAAAAACAATTTATACATAAAGGAAATAGAGCAAAATATTTCAGGGCATGAAAAAATTATTAGTAATTCTCAGTCATACTAAAAATTTGAGGAAAATATTTGAAGGAAGTTTCTAATCTAATACCAGATGAAAAATAATAAAGATTTCAAGCTGAGAAAAGAATAAATAAGGAAAGAAGCAACAAATCTTGTGAAATATATTTATATTTAAGGATAGAGTACTCTCACCTGGAAAATCCCGTGGGTGGAGGAGCCTGGTTGGCTGCAGTCAATGGGGTCGTGAAGAGTCAGACACGACTGAGCGACTTCACTTTGACTTTTCACTTTCATGCATTGGAGAAGGAAATGGCAACCCACTCCAGTGTTCTTGCTTGGAGAATCCCAGGGATGGGGGAGCCTGGTGGGCTGCCATCTATGGGGTCACACAGAGTCGGACACGACTGAAGTGATTTAGCAGCAGCAGCAGCATAGAAATGAGAACTATTAACGCCAAGAAAAAGAACTTTATTTTGAAATAAAGAAAAGTTGCTATAAGGAAAATTCCAGTTAGAATGTCTCCATAACAAGCAAATATTGGGAGCGAGTGAAGAGGAAGAGAAATAAAACAATTACAATATTGTCTTCAGGTGGAAAAAGCGAGTGGTAAAATCAAGAGAAAGGATGAAAGTACTAGAAATAAGAATACTGGAAATATCTTATTGTGTTCAAAGAAATAGAATGGAATTTGAGCAACTTACATTGAGAAATATTTGCTACAGGGTGCTTGATTACAAGATCCCAGAAAGGAAACGTAACTATTAATGGATGGAAATTGACAACAGAAATTCTTTATTAGCAAGGGAAAGAAAATGAAATGAACACCTTGAACAAAGAAGCAAATAAAATGAAACTGAGCAAATAATAAAATAAGTAATAAATATGAAGGAAAATAATAAAAATATTAAATATAATGCTAACAGACTAAAGCTTTCCATTGAAATAATCATTGAAGTTAAAAAAATATAGCTTAGATGATGTTTACAATAAAACACCCTAAGCATGGTGAAAAATAAAAGTTAAAATTAAGAGCTGAATAAATAAATAACAGACATATGCAAACAAAAGGAAAGAAAGAATGGTAATATTAATATTAGCCAAGATAGACAATCTTAAAAGATTAAAAAAATAAACAAGATAAAGGAGACACTGGGTAATAAAAAGGCAGGTTTATGAAGGAGATATGAGTCATAAATCTAAGTAACCACAGATACAAAACAAAAAATCATATTTAGAAATGAATGAACTTGATAAAAGTAAATTTATATTGAAATTATCACTATAACTCTCCCCAAATTGTGTAGATGTAATAATGACTTGGATGGTTATAAATCAATTTTAGAGCTCAGATGTTTCCTATTTATAAGAGCAGGTAAAATAAACATAAAGGGCTCAGAAAAATAGGTGTGATTTGCTTTTATTTGTAGTCTTGTATTATATGATTCCAGAAAGTTTCATTTTTAGTCTACTTGGAAACATGTGATAATTACATTTAAAAATTATTTGTTCCAGAAAAAAAAAAAAGCCTTGAGATTGTTTTCTGATTATTTTTCTTGCTTACATTTAAGCAAGCCATGAACCAAGCAAAAGCAAGCAAACGAGCAAAAAGAATTGGTCTATTATAATGCCATATTTGCAATATTTATGTCAGTGATCTAGTATTAATGGTGAAACTTACTATAAAGAAGGAACAGGATAGTCACATTCTTTAATGAAAGAAACTAGGAGAAGAGAGTTAGAAAGTTGTTTACTGCTCTTTTGACTTTGCTTTTAGTTTGTAGGGGATGTGTTTCCCCTGTTGAGAGAAAACTTGCAAAAGCTCCAGTGTTTTGATGCATGGTATCTGAACTCCAAAGAGAATGTAATCTTTGTGGCAAGTGATCCGAAAGAAGTCCTCACGGAATTTAAGCAAGCTCAGAAAAAGATAACCACATCAGCAGGATGTTTCTTCAGAAATGAAACACTTCTAAGAACAAACAGTAAAGAATACAGTCATAGTTTATTCAGTTTTTATGTCTGGTGTGTACTAATCATTTCTGTATTTCTAACAATTTTTGGATGATCAGAGTGATTTCCTCTTCAAATATGTAAAAACACAATTAGACAAATGTTTGATTTCAAATCCTAGAGTCAAATTGTATTTTTTACATATCTGAATATATAGTTTCTAATACCTAAGGGATTTTTATTATTAGGAGAAAATTCATTATGTTTACTACAGAAAAATCTAAATTTAATGTAAAGATATATATACAATTTTAATATCCAGCAATAAAGTCATAATACTAAGTCAGCTATTAAATGTACTTAAATATAATGATCTGCTGCAAATTTCTTTAGCAATATTTGTTAAAAGGAATTAAAATTAATACACAAGGTAATTATAATAGATATTTAGATATAATGTGAAATATTCAGTGTATTGTATTGAAAACTATACCAACTATTTATGTTTAATGACTAGAAATTAAATCCCTGATTAGTTGACAGAATTTTTAGTTTTATATGGTTTTCTGTGGTAAATTCAGAAAAATAATTTTTATTATTAGGAGAAAATTCATTATGTTTACTACAGAAAAATCTAAATTTAATGTAAAGATATATATACAATTTTAATATCCAGCAATAAAGTCATAATACTAAGTCAGCTATTAAATGTACTTAAATATAATGATCTGCTGCAAATTTCTTTAGCAATATTTGTTAAAAGGAATTAAAATTAATACACAAGGTAATTATAATAGATATTTAGATATAATGTGAAATATTCAGTGTATTGTATTGAAAACTATACCAACTATTTATGTTTAATGACTAGAAATTAAATCCCTGATTAGTTGACAGAATTTTTAGTTTTATATGGTTTTCTGTGGTAAATTCAGAAAAATAAAAAAGGCTGACAAGGAAACACTGATTCACTTTTTATCTAGCAAATTTATTATCTTAATTCATTGTAAATATACAAGATTGAGGGAATTCCCTGATGGTCCAATGATTAAGATTCCATGCTTTTGAGCTTTTGCTATGGAGGATGGGGGAACTAAGATCCCATAAGCTGAGTGGCATGGCCAAAAACAAACAAAAAATTGAGTATCAAAGGTAATTCATTTGTCTAATTCATTAAGCAACACCTAAGAATTTATATACATTTAGAAGCAATTTATATTTTTACAGTGAACCCACTTGTATCAGTTGAATTTTTTCAGAGACATTTATAATAAACATTAGTGTGATATAGGGAAAAGAACATGGATTTTATGTTTTAACAGATCTAGATTATAAATCCAGTTTCACACAAATATTCCTATAGCTGTGTAACTTTCAGAAAGTTCTTGATATTTCTGATCACAGTTTCCTCAGTGAAGGGGAAAATGCTGTGTTGGTTACATTACAGTAAAAGGAGATTAAATTATGGAAAATATCCAAACAGCCTAATTCAGGGATACCTCAGGTACTTAAAAAAAAATAATAATTTCTTTCCTAGCAAGAGCTGAAATTCCAGCTGAAGTTAAATCACTCTTTTACTATTTGTAATTGTACATCCAGTCTTAGGTAAATAATGATTCCCAAATGGAAAACTGAAGTATTAGTCTCCTTTGAGCATTTATTACACCATGTCTTGTTCTACTGGAAAGTAATTTGTCATTATTCTTAACCTGAATCAATGTTCAGTTCAGTTCAGTCGCCCAGTCATGTCCGACTCTTTGCGACCCCATGAATCGCAGCACACCAGGCCTCCCTGTCCATCACCAACTCCCGGAGTTCACTCAGACTCACGTCCATCGAGTCCGTGATGCCATCCAGCCATCTCATCCTCAGTCATCCCCTTCTCCTCCTGCCCCCAATCCCTCCCAGCATCAGAGTCTTTTCCAATGAGTCAACTCTTCGCATGAGGTGGCCAAAATACTGGAGTTTCAGCTTTAGCATCATTCCTTCCAAAGAAATCCCAGGGTTGACCTCCTTCAGAATGGACTGGTTGGATCTCCTTACAGTCCAAGGGACTCTCAAGAGTCTTCTCCAACACCACACTTCAAAAGCATCGATTCTTCGGCGCTCAGCTTTCTTCACAGTCCAACTTTCACATCCATACATGACCACAGGAAAAACCATAGCCTTGACTAGGCGGACCTTAGTTGGCAAAGTAATGTCTCTGCTTTTGAATATACTATC
>SJYX01016577.1:280306-292258 GCA_006410675.1 Oreotragus oreotragus | reverse complement strand
GAGTCAGTGATGCCATCCAGCCATCTCATCCTTGGTTGTCCCCTTCTCCTCCTTCCCCCAATCCCTCCCAGCATCAGAGTCTTTTCCAGTGAGTCAACTCTTCGCATGAGGTGGCCAAAGTACTGGAGTTTCAGCTTTAGCATCATTCCTTCCAAAGAAATTCCAGGGTTGATCTCCTTCAGAATGGACTGGTTGGATCTCCTTGCAGTCCAAGGGACTCTCAAGAGTCTTCTCCAACACTACAGTTCAAAAGCATCAATTCTTTGGCACTCAGCTTTCTTCACAGTTCAACTTTTACATCCATACATGATTACTGGAAAAACCATAGCCTTGACTAGATGGACCTTAGTCAGCAAAGGAATGCCTCTGCTTTTGAATATGCTATCTGGGCTGGTCATAACTTTTCTTCCAAGGAGTAAGTGTCTTTTAATTTCATGGTGAAATCACCATCTGCAGTGATTTTGGAGCCCAAAAAAATAAAGTCTGACACTGTTTTCATTGTTTCTCCATCTATTTCCCATGGAGTGATGGGACCGGATGCCATGATCTTCGTTTTCTGAATGTTGAGCTTTAAGCCAACTTTTTCACTCTCCTCTTTTGCTTCTCCCAGCAATCTTGATTTCAGCCTGTGTTTCCTCCAGTCCAGCATTTCTCATGATGTACTCTGCACAGTCACGATATTATGACCCATTTTGTTTCGGTATGTCATTTCATGGAAGAGTTACTCCTCTATCAGTAATGTTACTGAAAGCTTGTCCTCTCTGTACACTGATGCTGAATCCAATCCTGGAGACAGAGGTTGGGGTGAAGTAGGAAAGAATAGCTTTATTATTTTGCCTGACAAAGGGAGACAGACCAGGCTTCTGCCTCAAAAAACTGTGTCTCAACCCTAGAGAACTTAAGGAGGATTTTTATAATGGTAGGTCAAAGATGGGTTCCCTGACAAGATTAAGGTGTTAGCAGGGCCTGCACTCTCCTAATCTCATCTCAGGTGGTCCCTCTCCTAATCTTGAGTAAGTGAAAGTCACTCAGTTGTGTTAGACTCTTTGTGACCCCGTAGATTATACTGTCCATAGAATTCTCCAGGCAAGAATAGTGGAGTGGGTAGCCTTTCCCTTCTCCAGGGTATCTTCCCAACCCAGGGATCGAACCCTGGTCTCCTGCATGGCAGAGGGATTCTTTACCAGCTGAGCTATCAGGGAAGCCCTCCTAATCTTAATGAGCTTCTTTCTTCCCTTTCATCTTGTGTCAGGTGATTTCTTAGCTGCTTGTCCCTTGATCAGCAACTATTCAAATCAGCCTTTTGGAACTCAGAGATTCACAGAAGCTGGAGTTTTGCCTCCAAGAAATAGTGTACAGAAAGGCTTCTATGTCTGGGAGCCCTACAGGGCCCCACTTGGTTTCAATAATTCAGGGGAGCCTGGTGGGCTACAGTCCATGGGGTCACAGTTGGACATGACTGTTTAACACTTTCACTTTCAGGGTATAGGTATTTGGATTATGCAGTATGACCTATGAAATATACTTACCACCATGCTTGACATGTACATGCTCTTGTGAAATATTTTCTCTTATTATTATTTTCCATGATAGATTATTAGGATGGTTATAGGTCTCTGTTTTCCTCAGAACACACAGGCTATGTGTTTATCCAGTGTTATTAACACTAGTGGCTACTTTAACTTTGAAAAATACCCAAGTTTGGATGCTAATATTTTATGCTCACCCTTTGTTGGCCTCCTATACATTTGAGTCTGCTTCCTAAAATCCATCATCTATTTTCTGTCCTCTTTTTCTTTGCTTCTGTAAAAGTTCTCAGAATTTTTTGCATAGATTACTGCTATAATCTTTTAGCTACTCCTATTGCCTCCAGTAGTGCCCTTTTCATCCTATCTCAGCATTGACAGCAGATGAACTCTCTAAGTTCAGATACATTCATATCACTAAGATTGTTCAAAGACTTTCCAGAGCCATCTTTATACATTTTTTTTTATCATGGTAGATATAATTTATTATGATCTAAAACCTGTCTACATCTTTCAACAGGTCAGTACCTTGAAGATCTGTTTTCTGGGCATAATGAAATAATGGCATTGCTATTTTTTTCAGATAACATTGGCAATCCTTTCCCTAAAACTAGTCAGTGTATGAAAATGACAACTAGGAACTCATTTGCCAATGAAAAAATGAATCATCATTATCAAGCTAAAATCTCTAACCAATTTCTGAAAACTGTAATAAAATATATTTAAAAGCTTAGATTTATAAAATTGATAGCATTAGGGTACACAATAATTAAAATATCTTCATAGCTAAACTATCAATATGTTTGTTATTCAAACATTTGACTTTTATGTGATACATACATTGTATGTCAGGTCATAAATGTTAAGATTACAATATAGAAAGGCAAAGCTAAACCAAATAAATGAATTTTTGTTACAACAAAATTCATTAAAAATAATAAATAAGAAAAAAACCAAAAACCAAAGTGACTCCACAAAAAAAATTTACTCCCAAATGAGAAAGAAAATTGAAGTGAAAAACTTTGAGGAGGAAGGAGATAGGCTTGATGTAGACATAGGTTGTCAAGAGCTGTGTAAGTTTATGGTGCTGCTTTTTTGTATGACCACATCTTCAGTTGTCTTGATGTACTGGTAGCAACTACAATAAGCTTAAATTTTGGATAACATGGTAACTTTATAAAGTTTTCAAGGAAATACCAAATGTTTTCCAGAGGGGCTACACCATTTTACATTTCTGCCAGCAGTAAATTGATAATTCTAGTTTCTAAATATCTTTGTTAAAACTTATCAGTTTCCTTTTCCTTAAAAAAAAAAAAAAAAATTGCCTTCCTAGTGGGTATAAAGTGGTATTTCATTATGGTTTTAACACTTTTCCCAATGATTAATGATGCAGAGTATATTTTTTGAGTGCTTATTGACTGTGTATCTTCTTTGGAAAAATGTCTAAGTTTACTAATTTTTAAATTGGGTTGTTTGTCTTTGTGTTGAGTTATAAGAATTGTTTATATATGAGTACTATCCCATTGTCAATTATATGATTTGCAAATATTGGCTCCCCTTCCGGGGTTAACTTTTCACTTTTTTGATGGTTTTCTCTGAGCCAAAAGTTTTTAATTTCAGTAAAGTTCAACTTATTTGTATTTTCTTTTGTGGTTTGTGTCATAATTGAGAAGTCTTTGTCTAATCCAAAGTCCAATAAATTTACATCTATTTTTCTTCCCATGAGTTTTCTAGTTTTAGCTCTTATATTTAAGTTTCTGATTCATTTTAATATTTATATTTTGTGTGAGATATGGGTCCAAATTCATTGTTTTGAATATGGATATCCACTCATACCTCAATACTATTTGTAGGAAAGACTATTCTTTTCCCATTGAATGATCTTGGCATCCTGACTGAAAATTGGTTGACCACAGATACATGGGTTTATAACAGCATTACTTATAATGACCAAAAGATATAAACAACAGCAATGTCCATTAACTGGTGAATAAAGTAAACTTTTTATAAGCATACAATGTAATATTATAGAGACATGAGATATTATTCAGCTTTAAAAAATGAAGGAAATCCTGACTTTTACAACAATATGAATGAAACTAGAGGACATTATGCTAAGTGAAATACACCAGACACAGATCACATGCACACAAAAAACAATGGCAACTCTCTAAGGTAATGGATATGTTAATTAGCTGGGTCAAGGGGATTATTCCATAAAGTATTCAGATGGAAAGCGTCTGTCTACAATGTGGGAGACCTGGCTTCAATCCCTGGGTCAGGAAGTTCCCTGGAGAAGGAAATGGCAATCCACTCCAGTACTCCTGCCTAGAAAATCCCCTGGACAGAGGAGCCTGGTGTCCATGGGGTCACAAGGAGTTGGACATGACTGAGCAACTTCACTTTTTCTTATATATATTATAAAATTGTCTTATACTTTAAATATATACACTTTTTATTTGTAAATTATAGTTCAATAAAGATGCAAATACTTAGACCTGGATACTAGCACATAACAGAGACTCAGTAAGCTTTTTCTTTTTCTTAAAGCAATTTATACAATAAGCTTGTTGTAAATGTTCTTTTGTCTATTTACATGTTATAGCTCACTATGATGCCAAGGGTCCCTGCTCAGAAAAAAAAATTATTAAAAGCACAAAATTAATGAAAGAAGTCAGAGGCAGAAAGTCACATACTGTATGATCCATTTATATGAAATATCCAGAATAGGCAGATACATAGAGACGGAAACAGAGTGGTGATTGTCAGAGACTATAGGAAAGATGATAAGAGTGTCTACTTAATGGATTTTCATTTGAGGTGATGAAAAAGTCCTGGAACTAGATAGTGGTGATGGTTGCACAACATTCAGGCCACTGAANATAGGCAGATACATAGAGATGGAAACAGAGTGGTGATTGTCACAGACTATAAGAAAGATGATGAGAGTGTCTACTTAATGGATTTTCATTTGAGGTGATGAAAAAGTCCTGGAACTAGATAGTGGTGATGGTTGCACAACATTCAGGCCACTGAACTGTACACTTTTGAATGGGTTAAATGGTATATCTTGTATGTATTTTACCACAGTAAAGGAGCAAAATTCATTGGATTCCAACAGAAATCAACGTTTACTAAAGTGGTTATAAGACCACTAAAAATAAGCCATTTTTTTGTGTGTGTAAAAAAAGAATGAATATAGATGTATGCTACAACATAGGTGAACCTTAAAAACAAAGTGAAAGAAACTGGGTCACAAGGAACAACAGAGTCTAAGATTCCATTTATATTAAACAGTACACACATGCAAATTACAGAGACACAAGTAAATTATCAATAGTTATTGCCTAACGTTGGGAGATGAGGGCTCAGGGGTTGGGGGCTAAGTAGTGCGAGTTTTCTTTTTGAGATAGTGAACATGTTCTAAAATTGACTGTGGTGTTTGATGTTTGCATAACTTTATGAATATAAATATGGTTGAATTGTATACCATACATGGGTTAATTGCATGAAACATGGATTATAACCCCGAAAATTTGTAAAAGAAATTTTATGACCTTGAAAAGATAAGTGGTAAAGGGAATATTTAAGACCAACTATCCAATTCAGAGGAATTGATAGTTTCCATGATTTTGCTGCATCTGAAAGAGCTCTATCACAAAAGAGGTTTGTAAATCATCAGGGCACATTGATGCTCCAGCATGAAAGAATTGCAAAATGCAGTTTTGTTCATATTCTTTTTACTGATTTTCTTTGTATGGTGCTATAGTGTTTCCATTTTAATCCCTTTTGTCATGCCCCTTGCTACCTTTTGTGTGAAATTTTTTTAACTTTTTTTTCTTAATGTTTGTTAATTCATTATACAACTCAGGCAAAAACAAAAGCTAAAAATGAAACAGTTGAAAGCTTCAAGATAGTAACAGAGAATATTATAGACTGCATAATGGAATGGAATTGCTTCTTTTAGGACAAGGAGCAGTGAAGATGTGTATTCCCTGTTTATATTCAATGTGATTTTTTAAATATCTACACATAAATCTGACATTCTACCAATTATATTTTAGAATATAACTGGCAACTTCCCACACAGTATTTTGCATTTTAGTTCATAAACATAACATTTTTCTTCTTTAAATTTTGACTCAAAACTTTTAACTGAAAGATATATTTGTTCTATGAAATTTAGTCACAAAAATAACAGAACTATTGATATTTTACTGGGAAATCATGAAGAGGAAACAATTATGCCACAGAAACCTGTGTGCGTACTTCCCCAGATATAGCCTAGTTTTCTTTGTTCTTGTAACTGTGAATAATCCTCTCTCTCCCCCTATAACTACCATCTTTTACATCTGCAAAATATATTTCCATATTTTGAAACATATTTTATCTTTTGTACTTATCTGAGACAAAATTCCCCTGAGTTGTACAAGTCTGCCTAATCTGGATTAGGTGTATATCCTACATTCTCTTTTTACCTCTGCCGTGGCTATGACAGTATAGTACTTAGTTATTTATTTGTCTTTATTTCATATACTACTTAAATTCCCTGAGGGCAGGAATCATATATAGCTCATTTCTGAATCCCTACATCTAGCAGAGCACCTAGCCCTTGGTAGCACTCTAAAACATTCACGGAGTGAAGGAAGGAAGGAATCCAAACTGAGCAATTATCTATAACAAGCCTGTGGCTCAGGAGAGAAGCTAAAGCTGCTGATACATATTTATAAATCTTCTGAGTAGAGCAGGTAGTTGAAGCTTTTTGAGTGGATGAAGTCACTCCCAGAGAATGTAAATAGCACGAGTTCTCAAATCTGGCTACACTTTCAAATTACCTAGGGAGCT
Organism: Oreotragus oreotragus; assembly: GCA_006410675.1. Taxonomy (NCBI): domain Eukaryota; kingdom Metazoa; phylum Chordata; class Mammalia; order Artiodactyla; family Bovidae; genus Oreotragus; species Oreotragus oreotragus. Next base: position 285,887 of record SJYX01016577.1, on the reverse strand, counting down.
TTAAAAAAATTAAAAACAGCCAGGATCCACACCAGGAATTCTGAATCAACATCTCTGTGGGTGGAGCCAAACAATTCTATTTCCTAACCTTCCCAGGTGATTCTAATGCAAAGTCAGAGTTAAATCCTGGTAGAGTTAAAAAAAAAAAAAAATCAAGACATCACCTGATGCAAAAGACATCATCTTCAGAATGAAAAAATATCTAAAGATCAAGATAAGAAAAAGTATAAACAAAAAATGACAAAGAGTTTAAAATTTTAAATCAAACAAGCAGATAAATAAGAAACTGAGAAAGATAATTCAAAAAGGTAAGAGATCTGAAAGCTGTATTGTCACAGAAGCCCAGAGATGAGGGAGTCCCAAGAAGGAAGAGTTGTGTATAAAGTATAAAATGCCAGACAGATTCCCTGGACATTGTAAACAAAAATACAGAAAGAAAGAGAGACAGACTTAGGAGTTAAATGGCAATTTCTATTAAAGCTATTTAGGTAGTCAGTGGCTGCAGCCATGAAATTAAAAGATGTTTGCACCTTGCAAGAAAAGCTATGACAAAACTAGACAGCATATTAAAAAGCAGAGACATTACTTTGCCAACAAAGGTCCATATAGTCAAAGCTATTGTTTTTCAAGCAGTCATGTATGGATGTGAGTGTCGGACCATAAAAAAGGCTGAGCACCAAAGAATGGATGCTTTTAAACTGTGGTGCTAGAGAAGATGCTTGAGAGTCCCTTGGACTGCAAGGAGATCAAACCAGTAAATCCTAAAGGAAATCAATCATGAATATTCATTGGAAGGACTGATGCTTAAACTCCAATACTTTGGCCACCTGATGTGAAGAGCTGACTCACTGGAAAAGACCCTGATGCTGGGGGCACTTGAAGTCAGGAGGTGAAGGGGAAGACAGAGGATGAAATGGTTGGATGGCATCACCGATTCAATGGATGTGATTTCCAGGAGATGGTGTAGGACAGGGAAGCCTGGTGTATTGCAGTCTATGGGGTCTCAAAGAGTCAGACATAACTGAGTGACTGAACAATGAAAACTAGGTGGTTGGATGCTAAGAAAAGGACCCAAATTATAATAAATTCAAGAATAAATTAAACATAGAAACTACAAATTTCCCTAAAAATTATAAGAAATAGTTATTATAAAGTATTTCCAAGGAATTGTCAATATGTATTGTACTTTTAAGATATAATCATTCTTTATTATTCCACATTATGTGATAAATGTTCACAATAAAAATATGCTATAATCTTAAAAATATAATGTATTTCTCCAAATAGTGTGAATCACCTACTATGTAATCAGAAACTATAGTGTATGTAGGTAATCAGTTGTAAAGCAGTGGGAAGGGAACAAAGAGAAGGAAACTAATCTGTTTCTTATTATTCTACTGAAAAAGACAAAGAAAGCTGCTTTGCATGTATTTTTATCAGATAAAAACTATCTGTCACCTTATTTGCTATTATCTCAACTGTAAATACCAGGACTTGCCTGATCATGAGACAGAAGACAGATGTGCACCCCGCTCCAGTGTAAAGCAATTGGAGATTCATTCTCCATGGACTGAAACTCCAAGAGGAGAATAGCAGAACATAAAGGAGAAGGCTGGGCCCTGCCCAGACCACGTATTTCTTATTCTTGAAGTCAGGAGATCTCCCCGACCATATATACACAGAAAAACCTCCTTGGAGGCCAAAGGGGAGTTACATCAAGGGATGGCCTCTACCTGTACACCTTTTCAGTAAAATTCATCTTGGCTAAGGGATAAGTGTGCATACATGGGAGGATCCTGAGATTTATTACCAGGGAAGCCCAGGAGAAATGTCCCCAAAAAAGTAATTCAAGCTGCCACAAGGGTGTGACTCAGGTACTCTCTCTCTCTGAGTCTGCCCATGTGTCTATCCACATATATCATACATTTTTCCCCCTTAATAAGTATTTTACTTGTTTCACTACTTTCCATCTTTGTGGGAATTCTTTTCTGCAAAGCCAAAGGGCCAGCCTTTGTCACTGACCACTGGCCTAGTGGCTAGGATCTGGTGCTTTAACTGCCACAACCTGGCCCCAAACTCTGGCACCCCAAGTCTCACTTCAAGCCATTGCAGGCCAAGGCTACCCGAGATCAATCAGGGTATTTTATTGCTTTTATTGACTCTAAAACTAAGATAATGCAAATAAGAAAGTACATTAATTGTCAACTTCTAATTAATAAAAAAGTAATTGCTATGTAAGTCAAGATATAGACTTAAAACTAATTTTTATCCTGAAGAAGATATTGCTGCTGCTGCTGCTGCTGCTGCTGCTAAGTCGCTTCAGTCGTGTCCGACTCTGTGCGACCCCATAGACGGCAGCCCATTAGGTTCCCCCATCCCTGGGATTCTCCAGGCAAGAACACTGGAGTGGGTTGCCATTTCCTTCTCCAGTGCATGAAAGTGAAAAGTGAAAGTGAAGTAGCTCAGTCATGTCTGACTGTGCGACACCATGGACTGCAGCCTACCAGGCTCCTCTGCCTATGGGATTTTCCAGCCAAGAGTACTGGAATGGGTTGTCATTGGGTCCCAATAAAACTCTATTCAAATAACTTTCAAAATCTATCTTAAGGCACAGGATGCAAATTATAATAGTTTAGAGTTAATACATTTTAAAATTTTGTACATTACTTTGTACAAAATTAGAAACTCAAAGAATATAGTTTGATGAATTTATTAATTAGATTCAATAATGAGATAGATAGGCATATTTTATAGGCCTAAATTGTGACTCCCAATCTTTTGATTTGGAAGGTATCATTTTATCTTTACTTATGTCACACATTAAAGGTACAATGACTTCATTTTTTCATCTTTGGGCAATGGAATGTTATACTAGATTTTGTGGGCTCCTTACCAAAACACTAGGTCCAATGTTGAAATCTTTCAGACTTACATTTAAATTTTAACCATATATCATGAACTTCTAAGTTTTCTAAGAGAGTATAGCTGCAGTTTTCTTATGATTTTTCAGCAAAATCAATCTTTCTTTTATTTTGTCTCTGTTACTTGGAATGAACAAAATAAAGTAAAAATAAAAATTAAAAAAAAAAGAAAATTCAGCTATATGTAAACTATCCAGTTATGAAAACAATGGAAGGCTTAATTAAGTATTAATATAAATAGACTTTCAACTCCAAAAACTAATTCAGTTCAGTTCAGTTCAGTTGCTCAGTCATGTCCGACTCTTTGCGACCCAATGAACCGCAACATGCCAGGCCTCCCTGAGTTGAACTGCCAGAGTTCAACCAAACCCAAGTCCATTGAGTCAGTGATGACAACCAACCATCTCATCCTCTGTCATCCCCTTCTCCTCTTGCTCTCAATCTTTCCCAGCATCAGGGTCTTTTCAAATGAGTCACCTCTTAGCATCAGGTGGCCAAAATATTGGAGTTCCAGCTTCAACATCAGTCCTTCCAATGAACACCCAGGATTGATCTCCTTTAGGATGGAGTGATTGGATCTCCTTGCAGTCCAAGGGACTCTCAAGAATCTTCTCCAACACCACAGTTCAAAAGCATCAATTCTTTGGCTCTCAGCTTTCTTTATAGTCCAACTCTATCATCCATACATGACCACAGGAAAAACCATAGCCTTGACTAGATGGACCTTTGTTGGCAAAGTAATGTCTCTGCTTTTCAATATGCTATCTAGGTTAGTCATAACTTTTCTTCCAAGGAGTAAGTGTCTTTTAATTTCATGGCTGCAATCACCATCTGCAGTGATTTTGGAGCCCAGAAAAATAAAGTCTGACACTGTTTCCACTGTTTCCCCATCTATTTGCCATGAAGTGATGGGAACCAGATACAGTGATGTTAGTTTTCTGAATGTTGAGCTTTAAGCCAACATTTTCACTCTCCTCTTTCACTTTCATCAAGAAAAAAATTAAATAGATACTTGGCTTTGGGTTCTTACTTTTTGGGAAAAAATAATTCCTCTCTCTCCACACCCCCTGACCCCACTTATATCCCTTTATAGATATCATTTGCTTATTTACTCTCTCTCCTTTATAGTTTAGCTTCTAGCCAGGAGCAACTTCTTATTTATCTCTTTCTATTCTCTTTAATGGTGGAGAGTTATAAACAAACGTGGTCCACTGGAGAAGAGAATGGCAAAACACTTCAGTATTCTTGCCTTGAGAACCCCATGAACAGTATGAAAAGGCAAAAAGATAGGACACTGAAAGATGAACTCCCCAGGTCAGTAGGTGCCCAGTATGCTACTGGAGATCAGAGGAGAAGAAAGAATGAAGAGACAGAGCCAAAGCAACAACAACACCCAGTTGTGGATGTGACTGGTGATGGAAGTAAAGTCCGATGCTGTAAAAAGCAGTATTACATACGAACCTGGAATGTTAGGTCTATGAATCAAGGTAAATTGAAAGTGGTCAAATAGGATATGGCAAGAGTGAACGTTGACATTTTAGGAATCAGTGAATTAAAATGGACTGGAATGGGCGAATTTAACTCAAATGACCATTATATCTACTGCTGTGGGCAAGAATCCCTTAGAAGGGTCTACTGCATTCCAGGCAGACGCTTTAACCTCTGAGCCACCAGGGAAGCCCCAGAAGAAATGGAGTAGCCATGATAGTCAACAAAAGAGTCCGAAATGCAGTATTTGGATGCAGTCTCAAAAACGACCGAATGATCTCTGTTCATTTCCAAGATCCAAGTCTATGCCCTGACCAGTAATGCTGAAGAAGCTGAATTTGAATGGTTTTATTATGACCTACAAGACCTTCTAGAACTTACAGCCAAAACAGATGTTCTTTTCATTATAGGGCCTTGGAATGCAAAAGTAGGAAGTCAGAAATATCTGGAATAACAGGTAAATTTGGCTGTGGAATACAGAATGAAGCAGGACAAAGGATAATAGAGTTTTGCCAAGAGAATACACTGGTCATAGCAAGCACCCTCTTCCAACAACACAAGAGAAGACTCTACACATGGACATCATCAGATACTCAATCCCCAAATCAGATTGATTATATTCTTTGCAGCCAAAGATGGAGAAGCTCTATACCATCAACAAAAACAAGACCAGGAGCTGACTGTGGCTCAGATCATGAACTCCTTACTGCCAAATTTAGACTTATATTGAAAAAAGTAGGGAAAACCGCTAGACCACTTACGTATGACCTAAATCAAATCCCTTATGATTATACAGTGGAAGTGACAAATAGATTCAAGGGACTAGATCTGACAGGCAGAGTGCCTGAAGAACTAAGGATGTAGGTTTGTGACATTGTACAGGAGGCAGTGATCAAGACCATTCCCAAGAAAAAGAAATGTAAAAAGGCAAAATGTTTGTCTGAGGAGGCCTTACAAACAGTTGAGGAAAGAAGAGAAGTTAAAGCAAAGGTAAAAAGGAAAGGTATACTCATTTGAATGCAGAATTCCAAAGAATAGCAAGGAGAGATAAGAAAGCCTTCCTCAGTGATCAATGCAAAGAAATAGAGGAAAACAATAGAGTGGGAAAGACTAGAGATCGCTTCAAGAAAATTAGATACCAAGGGAACATTTCATGCAAAGATGGGCACAAT